>BSBK01002839.1:2500-180000 GCA_027943335.1 Chamaecyparis obtusa
AGCTCTTGATTGAACTTGAAGATGTTGACAAGTCAAATGTTGAAAACAATGAATTGAAAGATAAAATCAAAGAGGCTAAAAGCTTTATAGAGAATCTTAGGGAGAAATTGAATAAATCTAGAGAAAAGAGGAAATATCTTGTTGAATAATTAAAGATGAAAGGAAGCATTGATGATCCATCAGCCATGAAGGATAAATATGATCAATGTGAGCATCTTGTGAAAGAAAAAGATAACTTGGAACATAAAATGGAATCTGTGGTCTTTAAGTTGACTAGGGAAATTGAGGAAAAGAAAAAGAATCAAGAACATCTTGAAAAATCCTTAAAAAACAAGTCAGATGAATGCCAAAAAATTGAATTGTTAGATTGGAAAAATGTAGCTTTATCTTGATGAAGCCAGACATAATGAGAAAGATCTTGAGAGAGTTAATGAAGTTCTTTGGAGCGAGCTTGTTGTAGCTAATGAATTCAAAGACAAGTTCAAATCTAGTTCAGTGAATCTTGATGCACAACTTGAGAGTCAAAGACCAAAAGGAGTAACTCAAGGACTTGGCTTTGAGAAGGGAGAAAGTTCTAGATCAGGTGAGAAAATCAATTCATCAGAGAATTGAACTAAAGAACCTAAGAAGAGACCTATGAAGAAAACCAAATTTCAATGGAAAATGCTTTACATATAACAAATCTGGTCATAGAGAAAAGGAGTATAGAAGAAAACCTAATGCCCCATCTTTTTCTAGTTATTGTTACACCTGCTACAATTATGGACACAAATCAAGTGAGTGTAGGGTCAAAGTGAATATTAATGTGAATAGAGGGAACATTACATGTCACAAATACATACAATTTGGTCATATAGTGAAGCAATACAGACTAAGAACAAATCAAATTTAATATGTTTTAATTGCAATAATTTTAGTCACATCACAAAGAATTGTAGATACAACAGAGCCAATGTGGATGTAAGAGGTTTGGTAGAAAGAAACAAGGTGCAGGGTAATAAGGGAAATAAATTTTTTTATCTAGAATAATTTAACAAATAAATGAGCAAGACATGTAAAGTAGAGTAGGCAACTAGAAGAATGGAAATCCAAATTCCACTACTTATCCAACCTTTGACTTAGCTCTTAAGTCAACATCTTGGGTTCATGGCAATCATGTATCTCAATAGCTTGTTATATGTGCTTAATATCTGCTTTGGAGTTCTCAGTGGAGTGTTCCTATTTGTTCACTGATGAGCTTGTTTACTTCTTGGTGGTGTATTGTCTCTACTCGGTAGTTCCTTTCACCAAGTGGCTTTTCTATGTTCTGTTCTACTCGGTGGTGTTCTTAAGTCAACATCCAATTTATGTCCTCAATTCAACTATCAACCATACAGTCATAAGATTTGTGTTCCAAGGGAGTGATAAGATTGACTCCTCCTTAAGATACCTTAGATTGGTCCACTAACCAATTTTGAATGCTTCTTTTCACAATTTACTTCACACTACATTGAGTTGTCTTATTTTCCTAGTAGTATTATAGAATCTATTTCTTCCAAAAAATTTGGACTTTTCCAAAGTTCTTCCCAAAAAAATTATATTTTTCAAATACCCTTTATGGTTCTTGTTCAAACTCCAAAAGGTCAGATTATGACTCTATTCCTGTACCCCAAACACTCAACAAAGGACACAAACCTAATAGGCCTAATTAGGACTGGTTTCCAAAGAAGGTCCTAAGAAATGGGTTCAAAAAATCACCAAAAACCAATTTTATATGATCTACTATCTCCAATTACACTATTCCCATCATTTTTTTGATTCTTACCACTCCTTTGGTATGACTGTCTCTCACTTCTTCATGGCTTGTTTAGCCTAGGGCTTTGTGGAAAAATCACCAACCCATACACCCTGATTCTTCCCTTTAGGATTATTAAATTACATCCCCTTAATTTTCATTCCACTAGGATTCATGGATTTTCCTCGGTGGGAGTTCAAGTTAGGGATCCATCTTTGACTGGTCCCTATAAATGAGGGTTTCCTAGATTGTGATGAACTACAACTAATTGAGAACTTGATTGATGAAGTACACGTGATTAGAGATCACCGAGCACTGAAGTGCTATGTAAGATAATTGAATCAGTCATTATGTTTTAATTGATGTCAACTAGCTTTGACAATACTTATCATGGTAGTTGCAAACATCTAAACATTTGTAAAGAGGAGAAAAGATGAAGAACTAAGATATCTACATGGAGGAAGATGGCTATGACAGATGAGGATAAGGAATACTTTTGGTAACTTATTGATGAGTCTATGACTTCATATTGTTGACTTGATTATGTTGCATTAATCTGTTATGAAGATAGAACAAAAATATTACAAAGTAGTGTGGTCAGTTAATGAAGCATTCTAGTATACACCGAGCCAATGTAGTGTATACCGAGTGATAGTATCAACCAAGTTTATGTTCACTGATGCATTTCTTTGTTAATCGAGTATGGACAAAAGAACTAAATGATTAGTTTAGCTGGCAAAATTGATGAGCTGTAAAGTGTATGATTACGAGGTGGAAAGATAAAGTTTTTCGGGTGATCTACGGCTAACAAAATTCAAAGAACATCTAAAGGATGGAATTGAAATGAGTCACTGACACAACTACCGAGGAAGGTTTAAGCAGCAAAATCAATGAAGGAAATTAAGCGGCAAAATTTGATGGATGAAAAGAAAATAGTTTACTTGTCTATTTAAGAGACTAGGGTTTCACAGTGAAACTTATGTTGGAAGAAGGAGACTGCAGAGATATCGCATGAACAAGCTTCATGCATGCCTGATCATACTAGTTAAAGAAGAATTGAACTGCAGAACAGTACCGAGCGTCAGAGAGCTTTAACAAGGGACAGTAAGTTATTGAATGTGGATGAACTGAATAGAAATATTGATCAGAGGATTGTATGGACTTAGAATAGATCTAAATATCTACAAATCAAGTTGTATTGTAATTAGATCACCTACTGTTACAGTTTAACCATTGTAAACAAATAAAATATCTTAATCGAGTGGACTTGAAAGTCTTATATGTCACTCATAGAATGTACATTGTTATCCTGTCGACCCCATAGTGAATGTTGGTTGGATGATAACTGTTAGTGTTAAATCCTCTACCAAGGTCACACCTTACAGTGTGTTTTGTAACCTTTAATAGGGTTGGCTCTTCACCGAGGTTACTTTAGAAGAGTGAAAAGTTTTTGGGTTACCAGTCCCAGGTGGTTTTTCCCTTTGTAGGGTTTCCACGTTAAATATTTTGTGTTATGTGTTTATGTGGTGATTGTTTGGATATCATACTTTACATGCTGCATATTTGATTTGGTCGGTAATCACTATGAGCAATTAATTGATAATCGGTAATTACACAGATAGTTAGTATTTTATGTTTATCGAGTTGTAGAATTAGCTGAATTTGTTTTAAGTGATACATTTTGTATTTGGGACTATGGATAACTGATTCACCCCCCTCTCAATTATTCTAACAATTTGTATCAAAGCATATTGGTTGCTTGGAACAGATTTTTAAGGATTTCAACAGAAAGATCATAAAATGTATAAGAGGGAAGTGCCAAAGCTGAATAAGGACAACTTTACAGTATGGCAAAGCCAAATGAGATTTCATATATCTGGGATTGGGAATTCTTCCTTCACCCTATTGGATAATGGCTACTTAGCACCACCTATAGGACCTTTGACTCTTGATCAATTGGGAGATAGACATGAGCATAATGTTACTATGATGGAGATTGTTGTTTCTCTATCAAATGTCGAATTTGAAGATGTCAAGGACTGCCTTACTTCAAAGGAAATGTGGGATAAACTTACTCAAGTTTATAGTGGTGCTATATATGTCAGAAGAGCTAGAGTTAAAAGTTTAAGAGGAAGATTTGATGATATGAAAATTGATGCAGGACCTTTCGTAGGTCATAAACTCATACAAAAAGATCTGGAGGTCATAACTTTGACTCAGGTCTGGGTTTTTGCTAAAAAAGTTTAGGTGTGTGCCTCAAGAGATGGCATTTGTCTATTTTAGCACATTTTCAAGAGCTGAAAGTTTCATCTAGGGCCCCGAAATCAACTTTTAGTGTTTTTTTCTCTAGTTTTTAGAAAGTTCTATTTTGTAATAAATCCAAATTTATTTTTCTAATCTCAGATATTAGTTAGCAATTCATTATAACTTAGTCGAGGGCATTTTTAGGGAAAAACTCAACTTTTTAGGTGTTGTTTTGAAAATTACCAAAAATGGAAAAAAAAATAACTATGAAAAAAATTGCCAAAAAGGGTAATTTTTAGATTTCTTGATTTTCTAGGTTTTTTTGGTTACTTAAGAGTTTGCAGTGAATTGTAGAGGTAGTCACTGATGAATGGAAAAATATTGAAGGTTTCAAATCTATGTTATTTGTCTTGTGATTGGACTTATTGTTAACAGAGAGTGTTGTGCTACATAAAAAATGAAAGAAGGAGAAAACATAGTGCAGTATACAAACCGAAAAAAGGAGGTAGTTAATGCTATTAGAGGATCTGGTGGTGTCATTGATGAAGATACATTGGTAAGAAAAATTATAAGGACTTTATTACCTTTTTATGCAATCAGAATATCTGCAATACATGAAAATAGGTCAGGACCTAATAGTACTCTCACTCTTGATAATCTGATTGGTAAGCTAACAACTTTTGAACTAAACAACTATGATAATAGTGTTGTACCACCTGTTGAGTATGCTTTCATGACTTCTCTGAGGATCGGTAAGTCTAGAAGTAGAAGTAATAATAATGATAATGACAGTAATACTGATGATGATCTTGATGAGCTTGAAGCTCTTATGGCTAGGAGGTTACCTAAAGGTAAAGGTAGATATAGAGGTAAATTACCTTTAGCATATTTTAACTACAAAGAAGTTGGTCATATTGCTGCTAGATGTCCGAATAAGAAAGAAGATGACAGAAACAAAGATTGATCTAGTAAAGGAAGCTATGGGAGGAGAAACAATAGAAGTTACCGACAGTACAACAGAGATAACTGAGACAATAATGATAAAGGCAAAAAGGTATGTTACATTGTTGAAGAGAATGATCCTGAGACTGACATAGATGATGATGTTGAAATAGTTTTTGTTGCGATGAAGGATTATTCTGAGGAAGATGAAAGGTATGTAGAGATAGCACTCATTTCTAAGGTTAATAAAAATGATACATGGATCATTGATAGTGGCTGTACCCATCACATGACTGGTGATGAAGAAAAATTTGATCATCTTGAGAAATATAATGGAGGATCTATAAAAATGGGTAATGATACTATTGGAAACTGCAATTGAAGCAATTGTTGTATTGTCATTGATGTCAAACCTTAACTAGTAAGACTATTGCTATTTAAGAAAGTACTATATCTATTTGATTGTTGTTAAGGGGAAAGGCAAGGTTGGTAACAATAGCACCTAAGGAAAGGTTGAATTATCTTGATATTTTAATGAGTACTTGATTATGTGGCACAATGATAAGATAATGTATTATGTATCTAAGTATGAATGAAGACTAAACTGGTAGGCTTAACCAAGCAAAAATGAAGAAATCTAGTTTAAGCCTAGTGATGTAAGTCTCGATTGAGCTAGTATATGCTGAGTAAATTCAGTGTTGATCAATTAATTGTCAAGGAAGACAATATTAGCCGAGGAAACAATTTTTGAGGTGACCAAGCTTTCTAATGAAGACCGAGGAGTTGAACATTGTATTGACCGAGTGTCAGTAATTTACATTTGAGGAAGAATTCAAATTTCCAACTGACATCATTGAATTCTTGGATTATGTAAAATGTGTTGACTTTATTTATTGACTGTACGAAAGCATTTAATGCACTGTAAAATGTTTTATTGTAAATCTATTAAGAGATTTGAGATATTTCTAGAAGGATTGCCAAGGAACATAAAGTAGGAAGGATTCGATGAATCTGACCTAACCCTAAGATCTACGAAGGAGATTAAGTGGAAAAAGATGTATTGACCTAATTGAGGAAGTATTAAGGGAACCTAAGCTTGAGGTTAACACAAGATAGGATGCTGGAAGTATTGTTGATGTTATTGACTGTACAAGTAGAGAAGGCTAAAGGAGAAGTGTTGTGATTTCTTGAAAAGAGTTCCGAGCAGATTAGTGATGGTGATGGTAAAGGTTCATAGTCAATAAGCCAGCATATGTGTATGGAATTGGATCTAATATTTGCAAAGTAAGTTGTATGTTTTTCAGATCAATACTACTGCTACTTTCTAACCATTGTATCAGTCAAAATCCATTT
The DNA here is from genome assembly GCA_027943335.1 of Chamaecyparis obtusa. NCBI lineage: Eukaryota > Viridiplantae > Streptophyta > Pinopsida > Cupressales > Cupressaceae > Chamaecyparis > Chamaecyparis obtusa. Next base: position 8,814 of record BSBK01002839.1, read on the forward strand.
AATAGAGGTTGACCTAACAGTCATTTATATAAATCCTTTAAACAAGGTTGCATTCTAATGGAGTGTATGTAAGTCCTATAAAAAGGTGCACTTTTAATAGAGTGGTTTAAATCCTTTAACCGAGTCACACCTGACAGTGTGTTTGTAACCTTTGACAGGGTTGGCTTTTCACCGAGCTGACTTTAGAAGAGTGAACATAATAGTAACATGTTACAAAGTGGTTTTTCTCAAATTGGGTTTCCACTATAAATCCTGGTGTTGATACTTGTGTGAATTTTTTGGTTTGAACATTTCTATGTTTTACAAGCTAGATACTATTGGATATGTGGACTGCACTGTTATATGTTTCTACTATGTAATCGGTAATGACCGAGTAGTTGTTGGTTATTGGATCTGATTTGTTGAAGAGTTTTAAAGTTTGTTTTATACATCTGGACCTGATAACACCTAATTCACCCCCCCTCTTTGTTGTTCTAAATCATATTAACAATTGGCATCAGAGTTGTTGGTTCTTATAGAGAACAAGTTTGAAGGTACTTGAAGCAAATGATTAGGATGTATACGAAGGAGGTACCAAAGCTGAATAAAGAGAAATTCCCTGCATGGCAAAGCTTGATGAAGCTGCATCTAGCCGGTATTGGTTATTCTACAAAATATTACATTGAGCATGATTATGTCACACTTGTTGCACCTCTGACTGCTGAGGAAATGAAAGCTAAACAAGAGCACAACTAAGCAATGTTGGAGATTATGTCTTCCCTAAGGGCCCGTTTGGACGCAGGCATACGGAATGCCGAATATAGTCAATTCTGGAATATGCTGCAATTCTGGAATATCATATCCTCAAAATGATATCCGGAATATGTGTTCGACCCGTTTAGACGCACCTGGAAGATGACCGAGAAGATATATTTTCCGCGTTTGGGTGCCACATTTTGGAATTGGAATATGCACTGAATGAGAATTTGTTTTTAATTTCTTTATAACAATTTGTGATTTTTTCAAATGTTATGATGCTTTTCACATTTTGTTTTTGTTTTTGAATATTTATTTTATTTTTGTAATAAAATAATATTATAATATTTTATTTTTTTTTTGAATATTTATTTTATTTTTGCAATAAAATAATATAAGAATATTTTATTTTGTTTTTGAATACTTATTTTATTTCATTTGTATGCGATTTTAAATATTTATAATATTTTGAAATAAAATTATGTTTATAAGTTTATAAAATTTTTAACATTCTATATAACTTTTTTATTAAAAAAAAAATCCTATACAAATATATAAAATATGTAGACCCAAAATACACAAATTTATAAACAAGTCATTTATTTTATTATTTATTTTTTACAAAATGTTGCCAACCCAGCTCAATAGGAGCACCGGTAGGAAAGAGCTGGGTGAAGAAAACCTCTGGTCTAGCCCCACAAAGTCATGACCTGATATAAAATTACAACTTGAATGAGGCATTCCTCATTTTACATAATGCAGATACAGTGGAGACATTCCTCATTTTACATAATGCAGATACAGTGTTACAACTTGAATGAGGCATTCCTCATTTTACATAATGCAATTACAATGTTATAATTTAGTCTGATGAGTCTTTGACGCTCTGTCATGCCCGAACTCTTGTTTTTGTCTCTAGGCACTGCATACATAGAACATACAACTACTTTGTACTTTTGTTAGTACACCAATGAAGTACATTCAGTTGCTCACTTTTGTATGAGTTTTTTTAAAAAAATCTTATTAATTATTATTACCTTCTATGACCCCCTTTGATTCTTACCTGAATGATCCACGCTTGTTAAGATAAAAACACGACCAATTAAATGAGTTTATACATGATATATCTATGTTAACCTCAAAATTCCTCTACAAACCTGGGTTAGAATTCTACAAAATAATAACCACGAAAACAACGTTAAATCATGTGACTAATACCAGATTGGGGCTCACCTAAGCCATAAACATGAAAAATTATTGTGAAAAAAACTATGTGGACCATATATATGCGCACTTGGGGCGAAGAGGAGTTATGCCATATCCATATTATAATATTTAGTTATAATATCAAAATACAAAATTGAATAATTCCTGAGCTCATATCCATATATTACAATATCAAAATACAAAATTGACTAGTTCCTGAACTCATCTCCACATATTCAATATCAAAATACAAAACTGAATACTTCTTGAGCTCATCTACGCATATGGTCACACAAAATATATGCAATTACAATACAGAGAAGGCATCGTAAAAATTTAATTTCGTTTGTCCTAGCTTGACAACTATTGCACTCAAATCCTGGATTGTGGATGAGTGGAGATGGGCGGATGTCTGGATCGTGGATAACTGGAGATGGGTGAATAGATGTAGATGGGTTGTCATCGACCCATCTAAAGTACCCACAATCATGATAGCCCTGCGATGCTCAATCTACATTAGTATTGAATACTATTTACATTACAAACATTAAATATAATAAATAGTAGTTACATTACAAACATTAAATATATACACATTAGCAACCTTTTTTTTGTTTGGACAACACCAATATTGTCGTCCAGGGTTCTCCACTGACCGTGAAATCTTCAACTGGCACTACCCACCACCACATCGACAACTTGGCACATTGATCAGAGCCATCAAACCGATTTCAATAATGCACCTATATCAACAATCCCAAAATTAAACAATAGCAATAGCAATAAGACACTTAATATTCAGACACTCTGGCAGCGCATGCTTATAATCCACACACATGAAGTAGGCTCACACACATGAACCAGACACTCTACAAACTATTTCTAGAATTAAACTAGAAACTTCTATGCTAAATATGTGTGGAGAAACTATACAAAATAGGAATGGCTTTTGTGTTATATTTGGTTTTGAATTAAATAGGGACTTTGTGGTAGAAGATGAATTTGCCTCACATACCATACATCTTTTCACTTTGTCTCCCATGGCAAACCAAAATGTCAACACCTTGTTATCTATCACTAGTGTATCCATTTCATCTTTTTCCTTGCTCCAAGCATTCAATATTGTATGTATTCCTAAACACCCTTGTTATATAGCTCTTCGAAAGAGATATATAATGGTTTAGTTGAAGCCACAATTTGTGTTCCTTATCTAGTGGGCTATCCAAATGAGAATAATTATGCTCTTTCTTCTGGGTCAGACATTGTAAAACTAGTGATCCTTTCTCCAAAAGTGGATAGGGTTTGTGAATGCTTCAGAAGTGGATTGGTGGAAAAGTTATCTCATGGAGGAAGGGTGTGTTCCTTTTCAAATGGAGTTTGTAGGAAATGAAGAAAAAGATGAACATGACAAGCCTGATACTTCTAATTTGTAATAAAACAAATCATATTTGAAATGGTATTATAAAATCTTATATTTGTTGTTTTACCCTTTAAAGGCATCTCTGTTGTCCTCCTCATTGTTGTTTTACCCAGAACTGGTCTCTGTTGTCCTCCTCATTGTACTAAATTCACTCTTTTTCATATTATTCCCATCCCCTTGTGCTGCATACTGCTCCCCTTGATTTGGGTGTTGTTTTGGACAGTATCCAAAAAATGGCAGTAGGTCTCTTGAGCATATTCTAAACAATAGTGAAGGAAGTGGCCAATAATGAGCACTTTCATTATATAGTGCGGTGACCCAAAAGCAGAGCAGGTGGGACCTCATTCAAAGAGGATTGAGTTCCATCACTCTCTTTTTTTATGGTCAAGATTCTGTAAAAAGATCAGTTTATGGGCCTCAAAACAGAGAGTTTTCATTAGTTAGCACAGTGCTCAAATGCTTTTTCAAAAGTAAGAGAGAGTGCACAATTCCTAGAGACCAAATTGATGCTTGACAGGCAAACACCCAATTCATGATTGAGAAACAAATATGTACGTGTCAAGATATATATATATATATATATATATATATATATATATATATATATATATATATATGCAACATGTATTTCAACGAGGACAAAGGTAATTTTGTTCTGATTCATTAGCACAAGCAGTTCTAGTAAAAGCATGTTCAATACTGATACTAGTTACAGTTCCCTATCTTCACCCAAAGGCAACGTAAAATGCATCAAGTCATGAAGCCTAGCATGGACTCTCTGTCAGATAGAGCCATTGTCTTGCATGAAATTAGTCATTCTGTAGACACTGGTCTAGTGTTGTCAACAGACCCAAATAGTTCAAAGATACTCGAACCAATCAGATGTTTTATGGGGTGCATTTTTGTATTAGGTAGAAAGGATTCTTCATATAGCTGAAAGTCTTGAACCTTTCCCCACCCCCAAAAAAAATCACTTGTACTGTCATGAGTAGTCATGAGGACTAGATAGATACATTATAATATTTGTAATTTCCACTTGAATGTATTGCTATTCAACCACATTTATGGGCCTGTTTGGACCACGGCACATAGTAGCATCTATAGAGAAGAATATCCCAGGTGTAACAAGTTCTAAGAATATACCAACAATTCTAAGAATTTCCCTAGCACACAGTAGCATCTACAGAGAAGAATATACAACATGAGGGCAGTCACTGTAAAGACAACATGATAATGTACACTCATTGTATGTGTACATTATCATGTTGTCTTTACAGTGACTATCCTCATTCAAGTGGAAATTACACAAGGGACAGTCACTGTGAGATGTCCTCATTTGTGTCATGGATAAATCTGTAAATTAGATACATAAAGAGTACATAAAATGAACAGTTGTAGAGTAATTTTACTGTTTACATGATTATCCTAGCATGATCTTGGCTCTAATACCAATAATAATGAAAAGGAAGGAGTGCTTCAACCTAACATACAAGATCCTAATCAATTTTCAACCGTGGAAACTCTGGTTATGAATTTATTACTCTCGCTGGAAATCCTAGTTAGGGTCAGGACAGTCAACATGAAAAATACCATAACTTAATCAAAATCCAATGAAATTTCATCAAACCAATTGTCTTTGAAAGGTAAAAGACAATATCAACATTATCAATCATGTGCAGGTTTGTACCAGACTGTACAGAACCATACCATGCCTATTTTCAAATTGTAACTTTTAGAAAAAACAAACTTTCAGGGCAGCCAATGGTATTTTTAACATATCTTGCTCAAAACTTAACAAAATTACATGAAACCAATTGCATTTGAAATCTAAAAGACAACATCAACTTTTCCAAGCACAACCCTTCAACACAACTCTCAACACTTGAAAATGGATTAGTAGTTCAACTTAAACCAATGACATTCCATTCATTCTATCAAATATCTTCATACTGCATTACATAGTCTTAATGGAGAGAAACGTTAGTTAGTTTTGATTTTAAACATTAGTTAAGAAACTGTTAAGAAATGTTAGTTAGTTTTGATTTTAAACATTAGTTTTGATTTTAAACAGAAGACCTAATAAACATTGATCAACTAAAGTCCAAACTTCAATTTCATATATTGGATTCTCTCCCATTCATCCATTGTCAAGAACAATGCGGCCGATTGTGGATCATGCATTAACTTTTCGTATGCTTCAATTATAGTAGAGTCGCAAAGGCCAGGGATTGCTTTAAGTGCTTTATGCAACTCCGCTGCCTCATTTCTCAAACTAGATGATTTATCCACTTTTAGAGGTTGTGTAAGGCCTGATGTAATGCCTACAGACAGATCTTTGATCACTTCACAAATCGAATCCAATGAACCTGCCAATGTTCCCCTCCTCCTCTTTTGCCTCCTTGACGATGTTGAAGGCTTATCTTTTCCGCTTGCAGTAGATTGGTTTGATGTAGGTGTATTAATAGACTCATTATCATCATTAGACAAATCAGTAGCAGTCTCAAAACATGCATTATCCATACCATGATAACTGAAATCTTCATCATCAATGAAATCCTCCTCCGTCTCTTGAGCTGTTGCAGCTACAGTGCCCTCAGCTATGTCATTCCCAACAATACAAGATAATTCATTGTAGTATTGAAATGGCTGCCTCTTATACATTCTGGCATTTTTAAATTCCTTTCTCTGTATCATGGCATAACAATTGAATTCATTATTGGTCCTTCATTACTTAAAAAGATATATTCAACTTAAAAGGAGATTTGAAGACCATGTTACCTTCAACAACTCATCCCAAACACTATCATCAGCATCCATAGTTTGGGTAGTCTCATTCCAAGCTAAGCCACTTGTATTCCTCAAGTCTTTCATAACTCTATACCCTTGTTTCCAAGTTTTCAGCTTGTTCTTGAAGTTTTCCTCCGATAGCTTCATTTTCATCTCATTATTGAACCTCCTTTCGATGGCTGTCCAAGCCTCTTTCTTGAAACCCCCTTCAGCTTTCTTTCCAAGTTGCACTTGCTCCTGTAGCAAGTCTAGCAACTTGCGTTCCATCTCTTTTGTCCAGAACACCTTCTTGGAAGAAGAAGTTGCTTGGATAACTTGAACGTCACCATCCATAGACATATCTGATGCACACACAACATGATAATGTACACTCACTGTAAGGACAGTCACTCTAAAGACAACATGATAATGTACACTCACTGTAAGGACAGTCACAAATGAGGACAGTCACTCTCAAGACAACATGATAATGTACACTCACTGTAAGGACAGTCACTCTAAAGACAACATGATAATGTACACTCATTGTAAGGACAGTCACAAATGAGGACATCTTACAGTGAGTGCACATTATCATGTTGTCTTTACAGTGACTGTCCTCATGTGTGACTATCCTTGTCATATAATATAGCAACATTAAACATAACATGACAATATTAAATATAACATGACTTAACATTAAATATAAAATATAGCAACATTAAACATAACATGAGAATATTAAATATAATATGACAACATTAAATATAACAACATTGAATATAACATGACAACACTAAATATGGCATAACGGCTTTTATTAATGTATAGTATCAGTTTGTGAAATTTATGAAATCTGACATTAGTTTAAACATTGCCATAATAGTTATTCAACTAACTAAGATTGAGATCTATAGTCTTCCCACATCCTTCTTGCTATTTCATCTCGAAAATTGGCCCAATCATCTCTTTCACACTGGCTCAACCCATATGTCTCAAGCACTGGTACATCTATCCCATCACGACCATCTTCCTCTTCAAATTCTACCTCAGATGGAAGGCCTTCCTCTATCGTAATGAAGTTGTGAAGTATGCAACATGCCAAAACAATATGTGTTTGTGTCTTGATTTGATAAGATGTCGCATGCTTCAATATAGGAAAATGCTGCTTCAATATCCCAAATGTACGCTCTATTACATTCCTAAGCGAGGAGTGTCAATGATTAAACAACTTGTGTGAGGTGTTTATTGGGTTTTCTCTTGAAAAATCCTTTAGGTGGTAGCGTGTGCACCAATAAGGTGCGAGAAATCCTGGTACGTTAGGATATCCAGCATCGACCAAATAACATTTACCTAAACAAACAAAATGTCATTATCATAACGTTGTCTTATTTTTTGTATGGTTCAATAATATAATCATATTTTACAAACCTGGGGGAACTACCAATGGATCAGCTCTAGATAGAGCTGAAGCTAGAACATGGCTATCTGCAGTAGACCCTTCCCAACCAGCAAGGATGTATTGAAACTTATAATCAAATAAACACACTCCCATAACATTTTGTGACAAGTTGCCTTTTCTATCATGATATTTAGCTTGCAGGTTGACATCGATAGTGACTGGTATATGCGATCCATCCATTGCTCCCACACAGTCCTATAGTCAGATAAATCATAGGTCTAATGAAGACGCAATAATAGGATTACAACTCTACACAAAATTAAACCACTGGGAGATATACCTTGAAGAATGGATCAAAACAGATCTTCCCACTAATTTCTTGAGGAGTGTTTGGACCAGAGGGTATAAAATAATCCGAATGGAGTGCAAAGATAGCCCTCAAGACCTTGTGGAAGTATCGGCTTACTGTCTCTCCAAAGTGCCCAAAGTTATGGGCAATCTTACGATTCCTCAAATTGTGGCCAAGAGTATGGAGGAACATGACTAATTGTTCTTCTATCGTGATGAATTCTATATCTCTGATGCTTCCTTTTTGCCTTAAAATATTGGCTAGTTTAAAGAAGGATCGTCTAGTCATGCGTATTTGGTCATGGCAATCTATCTCATTGGAGTTGATAACACGCTTATAAAAAGGAATTGCATCTCTTGTGCACTTACGCATATTTTGACTACCCTCTTTTATACACTCCGCTATGGACACGACAAGGGTGGCAAGAACAATTACAACAACAGGCAAGACTCTTGTCCTCCTCATAATCTCTCCTTCTATTTCAATATTATCTTCATCATCAATATCATCAATGAGATCCATTGAATTACCTAAAAATACCAATAAAACAACATAAGAAAACACCCAACTATAATGCATAAGAATAGAGTTGCAGGTTGAGTATACAACATATGTAGACAAGAAAGTACCTTGTGTAATTTCACAAAATGAGACCTTGTGTAATTGCCACTTGAATGAGGAGAGTCACTGTAAAGACAACATGATAATGTACACTCACTAGAAGGGTAGTCACAAATGAGGACAGTCACTCTAAAGACAACATGATAATGTACAAATACATTCAAATGGTAATTACACAAGGGATAGTCACTGTGAGATGTCCTCTTTTGTGACTATCCTTGTCACAAATGAGGACATCTCACAGTGACTGTCCCTTGTGTAATTGTCACTTGAACCATGCGAATGCTTTTCTTCTTGAACAAATGAGGACATTATCAAGAAGAAAAGCATTAATGTGGTTCAATACCAATAGGCAATACATTAAAGTGGCAATTACACAATGGACAGTCACTGTGAGATGTCCTCATTTGTGACTGTCCTTACAGTGAGTGTACATTATCATGTTGTCTTTAGAGTGACTGTCCTCATTTGTTGAAGAAGAAAAGCATTAATGTGGCAATTACACAATGGACAGTCACTGTGACATGTCCTCATTTGTGACTGTCCTTATAGTGAGTGTACATTATCATGTTGTCTTTAGAGTGACTGTCCTCATTTATTGAAGAAGAAAAGCATTAATGTGGTTCAATAGCAATACATTCAAGTGGCAATTACACAAGGGACAGTCACTGTGAGATGTCCTCATTTGTGATTGTCCTTGTCACAAATGAGGACATCTCAAGTGACTGTCCCTTGTGTAATTGTCACTTGAATGTATTGCCCAAAAAATGGGCATATCATCTTCCACTTGAAAAGGTGGAATTGGAATATCGGGCTCGCATTCCAGTTTCCAAATGCCAATTTTGAAAATGTCATCGGGTCCGCGTGGATTTTATGATTTTTGACATCCGCTTTATTACCTTGTTTTGACATCCGCTACGGTTATTATTACATCGCGTGTTCATTGGAAGCCCTCTCTGGTTCAAGCTGCATCTTCCTACATCTTCTTCAACAAATGAGGACAGTCACTCTAAAGACAACATGATAATGTACACTCACTGTAAGGATAGTCACAAATGAGGACATCTCACAGTGATTGTCCATTGTGTAATTGCCACATTAATGCTTTTCTTCTTCAACAAATGAGGACAGTCACTATAAAGACAACATGATAATGTACACTCACTGTAAGGACAGTCACAAATGAGGACATCTCACAGTGACTGTCCATTGTGTAATTGCCACATTAATGCATTTCTTCTTCAACAAATGAGGACAGTCACTCTAAAGACAACATGATAATGTACACTCACTGTAAGGACAATCACAACTAAGGACATCTCATAGTGACTGTCCCTTGTGTAATTGCCACTTTAATGTATTGCCTATTGGTATTGAACCACATTAATGCTTTTCTTCTTGAACAAATGATAACATTATCAAGAAGAAAAGCATTAATGTGGTTCAATACCAATACATTAAAGTGGCAATTACACAAGGGACAGTCACTGTGAAGGTATTTCAATCCCTCCAACACTTGTCTGGAAACCTTAGCAATTAAAGGACTCTATCATCTTTGTCTTGTGCTTCAACAAATCAGCAAGGGAGCCTCCATCCATGTTCTCCAGAACATAATTAATGTTTCCTCCCTCATGGAAAATACCCTGACATTTGACAACATAGGGAGAATCAATTTTCCTGAGGATGTCCATCTCCCTTGTTATGAGGGGTGAATCATGGTCGAGGTGAATGACTTTGAGGGTGTAGAAGGAAGATGATTTGTGGTGGAGGGCTTTGTACACAATGCCTTGGCTGCCATTGCCCAGAATCCCAACTCTTTCCAAATCAGAGATCTTTTGTATGCCCTGAATGGGAGGAAGGGGTAGGGGAGCCCTCTGGTTTTGTAGAGGGATGGGAAGCTACAATCCCAAACGTTTCTTGGACTCCATTATCAGGTATCACTGCTTGGGGAAAAGTATTTGGCATACATTTGGGGAAATTAAGATGGGTGAAAGGGTATATAAAGAGGCATCCAATCCAAATCATACAAAGAGAGAAGTACCTACAGGCCTGTGGCTCATGGCTGACGGAAGGTAGGAGAATTTTTATTATAGAGTTAACTGTCCATGGATGTACAATCTGCATAATTTTCCTATTCTATAGCTGGTTCTCCTACGGAAACAAGGTGCCATAAACCAGTTATGGGCATTGGACCATTTTAACTAGTTATGGGCATTGGGGATCCATGAATGTACCATTTACACAAGTTATGGGCATTGGGAATCCATGAATGTACCATTTACACCAGCTATGGGCATTGGAATCCATGAATAAACTATTTAAAAATAGTTATGGGAACTGGGTATCCATGAATGTACCATTTTAACCACTTATTGGCACTGGGAATCTGTTATGTACCAATTTAATCACAGCTACGGAAATTGGGTATCCATGTATGTAACATTTTAACCAGTTAGGCACTGGGTGTCCATGAATGTACCATTTACACTAGTTACCCATAAAGATAAACGGACGAATACAAATGCAGAAATGAATACAAATGCAGATAAATGGCTGAGCGAGTATACATACAACAGATAAATGGATGAGGAAGATGCAGCTTCGAACCAGATGCAGGAAGATGAAGCTTCGAAGAAGATGCAGGAAGATGTAGCTCGAACCAGAGAGGGCTTCCAACGAACACGCGATGTAATAATAACCGTTGCGGATGTCAAAACAAGGTAATAAAGCGGATGTCAAAAATCATAAAACCCACGCGGACCCGACGACATTTTCAAAATTGGAATTTGGAAACCGGAATGCGAGCCCGATATTCCAATTCCACCTTTTCAAGTGGAAGATAATATGCCCATTTTTTGGGTAAAATTGGAATATCAGAATTCCAATTCCATCCTTCGATGTCGCACACAAACAATGGATATCATCTTCAGAATTTGATATTCCAGTATATCGGTCGATATGCTTGTGTCCAAACGGGCCCTAAGTTATCCAGAATTTGAAGACATCAAAGACTGCAGTAATGCAAAGAAAATGTGGGACATCCTGGCAAACATCTATGGTAGTGACATAAATGTATTGAGAGCAAAAGTTGATAGCCTAAGAGGTAAATTTGATGAAATGAGAATGCAAGAAGGTGATAATATTTCACAATATTGTGGTAGAATAAAAGAAGTTGTAAATGCTATTAGAGGAGAAAATGGAACTATTGATGATGAAACTGTAATTGGAAAAGTATTGAGAACTCTGTGTCCTATCTATGCCATCAAAATTTCTACAATGCAAGAATCTAGATGTAACCCTAACAATGCTCTTACTTTGGAAAGTTTGGTTGGTAAGCTTACTGCTTTTGAACTTTCTAACTATGATAGCTTTGTGTGTGTGAGTTTGTGGCCTACAACACAACACTTCAATAGGATAATAACATCACTTGTTGGAGAAAAATAAGGATTTAATTGAAGAAGCTAACAAGAAAAAGCATCCTATTGCTCTCTAATTAATGTGAGTATGAAATAAGGGTTAATTTGCTCTCATATTTGACCTTTAAAACAATGAAAATCTACACTAAAATGAAAGATTCAAGAGTAAATGCATGAAACCAAAATGAAGCATGAAATCCTAGTTCATTCCATTTTAACCCAATTTGAAGTGTTTTCTAATTAATCAAGCTTGAAAACATGGAAACAACTATCAAATTAAGCATTAGTGGGTAAATCCTCCAAGCATGAGAGTTCAATAATCATGGATTATGAAGCCTCAAATTCACAAGCAAGTATGTAAAAAGGTCTAAGCATTAGGAAGAAGAAGAAAGAAGTCTTTGAAAATTCTATTTTATAGAACATTGAAGGGATTCAACAGTTGAGATGCATCTGTGAGGAGAGGTTGAGATGCATCTTGGCTTGATCCTTGATCCATGTGCAAGCCTCCTAATCATGAAAGTGTGTTTGTTGTGTTTGTTTGATTTAGGAGGTATTTATGCATTTCTTTTAATTAATAACTCTAGCCTTTGCATTTGATGGGATTGAATTAATTAAATAGGCCTAGAGTTAATAGCCTTGATTTTTCTTGAAACCTTAGTAATTAAAGCTTGATTTAGGATTTGATGAGGTTTATTGAATTTTTAGGGGATTTATGCTAATAATTAAAGATCAAATTAACATAATTAAGGTTATATGCCAAATTAAGGGCAAATAGGGCCTTAGGTTTTATTAGCGCAATTTTAGGTGATTACATTTGCCCCTCTTTGAATTGCTTTGAGAACAACATAGGGATTCAAAGAAAATCTGATTCAAAGTGTAATTCAAGAGATTTATAGAGTAGTGAGAACTACTTTGGAATTTGAGAATTCTGAGCTTGATCGAACAAAATCCTACTTGATTTAAAACCTGTCAATTCTGAACTTGATTAAACACAAATTGACATTACCAGTTTCGAGCTTGATTGAATGAAGACCGATAAAATAATTTTGAGCTCGATCAAACAAAATTCGGCTTGGCTTAGAAACTATCAATTCTGAACTTGATTGGATAGGAATTGACAATACCGACTCCAAGCTTGATTGAACGAAGGTCGATATGAGATTTTTGAAAAGAATTTTTGGTTGAAATTAACAGTCTCTGATTGAAGAAAACTATCGTGTCCCTGGTGTTGAAGAATTTGATTCAAAGTATTGGATTTTGGTATGATTATGCCCCCTCAGGACCGAAATTGGAACAATTCAAATAAACTCATTAGTTTCAAGCATTTAGAAGGGTTTGCAGTGATTGAATTGATTTGGAATCAGGCATAGATCGATTGGAAAGAATTTCCAAGCTATTTAGATCGATTAAAGTTCCCTAGAAGCATTGTTTGACCAAGTTTGACCAATAATTCAAGAGAGTTGACCAATTTTGACTTGTGTTGAAATAATATCCTAGCACAAAATTTGATTTGTTAATAAGAAAATCACTTTTTGTTGCCTTTGACCAGCCTATTGTGCATCAATTATGCTCTCTTTTAGCCCGCTATTAATATGTTTGACTAAACTTTGACTAAACTTTGACTAGTGTTGACCATAGTTTTGATTGAAAATCAACTTCTGTATTAATTTTCCTTGCCCCAAGCATCTTTTCTGCACCATTTGCCCATGTTTGACTACAATTTGACCATATTTGAATTTAGCATTTCTAAGGGTAATTTTATCTTGTAACTCTATTTTCATGGCATTCAAGCAATATACATCACTTGTTCTAATTTTGGTCCCAATATGAAGTTGTTGTGATGTCTTATGAAGAAGGTCCCTTAGGGCTCCGGGGCTTCCAGGAGGCTTAAATAGGCCCAAAAGTCACTTTTTACTATTCATTTTCACTTTCACCCCTTGAGAATTTATTGAGCTCTGAGTGACCATGGTGTTCCCAATGGAGAAGCACCAATTTGAGATGGCTAGGTGACACGGGAGACTGTGACACTACGCAACACCTATGAGTATCCAATGAATGAACCTTGTCAATTTGAAATTTCACGTATTTGTAGGCAAATTTTAGGTCTTTTAGTTTTTTGTCACATCCCAAATACGGGATCACATATAGTCCAACCCGTTTCGCCTCCCAGATTCTGGATTGCATTTGAGATTTTGGGGATCACACCCCAGTGGGTTGCATTCAGCAAAATTTGAATTTCTTGAAGCTTTTTAGGTCAGTTTTAGTAACAAGTTGACATCCGATATATCGGATCATATCCCAGTTTTCCTAGTTCGCATCCGAGATTTCTAGAATCACATCTAGTTTTAGGGTCATATCCTAGATTTCCTGAACCGCATCCGAGATCCCAAATCACATCTGGTTTTTCTAATTTTTGAGCCAAGTAAACTTGTTTTTCTAAACTTTTTGAGCAATTTTTTCATCAATTTCTTTTTTTTCTAACTCTGACATAGTGCCCCTATTTTTTGTTGTGCAGACTGATTTTGCGGTTGTTTCCTTTAGGTCACCTAGACCAGTGTAGGTTTTAGCCTTGTATGACCAACATAGTCCACAGGATCAGTAGGTGGTCCGTCGATGCGGCTTGTGGAGTCTCATGCATTTACCATGTATTTTGATAAATCATGGACTACTTACAGTGTTAGCAGAGAGGTGGAATTCCAAGCATAACACCTTTCACTTACCGACCAGCGAGATGACGGTCACTCCTAAGGATATGTGGAGGATCCTTCATATATACGTGATGGGGCATAGGATTGAGTATACAGCATCTTGGCCCACAACCATTATAGATGCGAGGAGGGTGTTTTAGGATGACACCATCACCAGTTGTTATTTAAGTTGGGACCACATGGTCACCAATTATGCCCCATTACCTATATATTTAGCTAGCCCGATAGGTGGACTAATGATGCCTAATAGGGGCCAACATGATTTCATGTGTGGGTGATCCAAAGTCATCAGGCAGATGATTCAAGCTCCAGGGAGATATGCCTTGGGTAGTTGTATTCTTGCTCACATATACCATGAGCTACATGAGATTATATATCAACACTGCCAATCCATGACTGCAGGGAGTATAGTACTATAGATCTGGGCATGGGAGCATATCCCTGTGACCCATCCCATTGTTGATAGACATCATGATGTCAGGCTGGTGTATATCTATATGTATTATGGTTTCATTTAGAAGCCCCATCTAGGAAAGTTAGATTATTGGCATTGGCTGCTTGATGATGTGACCAATGTAGAGTGGCATCCTTATCAAGACTGTGAGGCTTGACCTTTAGATGCCAAGTAGATGCCATTTTTCTTTCAGAGCAGGTACCTTGTTGGCAGGACCCATTATGTAGTGGAGTGGTTTCTTTATTCTCGGGTATGCCATCAGTATGGCAGAGTGTAGGGCATGTCACAGGAGACATGTTTATACGCCCAGATCAGGAGTGAGCAGGCTCAGTGGGGACCTCAACTTGTGTTTAAGATAGTAGTCCATGAGGTCTCAAACATGTAGGGTACAGATTGGGACTATTGGGCGGTGGTTCGCGATGCTAGTGTGACCGATGATTATCATGCACACTATTTGAGATTTCCATAGCCTAGGTTTACTGCTCCCAAGGATGCTATCCCTTGGATTGAGGATGCTCTTGATTATGATCCTGACGATGATGTTGCTGGCCAGGCCTACAGTGTACATGGTGCTGATAGGGGGAGAGGGTGAGATGGAGGTGGCAGAGGTGGAGGGAGAGATGGAGATGAGGCCCATAGAGGTAGAGGGGATGGAGGTGACAGAGGAGATGATAGGGGTGGTAGAGGTGGTACAGTGGCTAGCAACAGATGGAGGGCCTTTGGGGGTGACACCAATCACCAGCAACATAGAGTGCAGGTCACCCCTCCTCAGAGATATATAGGGCCACTATTACACAGAGATGAGCATGCCCATAGACACGCAGGAGGAGATCAGGATCAACAATAGGTACCACAGGATCCTCCTACAAGTGGTGACAGAGATAGGCTATCCGAGTGCAAGCAGGAGAGAGTTGCTTTGAGACTAGAGTTGGTGACCATTAGAGCCCAGCTAGCAGAGAGAGATACACAGCTAGCTCAAGTTAGAGTAGAGTGAGATACACAGCTAGCTCAAGTCAGAGCAGAGTGAGATACATAAATAGCCCAACTGTGGGTGGATAGAGATGCACAACTAGCATAGTTGAGAGTCAAGTGAGATAGATGGGCTCATATAGCCACCCACCAGGGATAGAGGATGACATATTACTTCACATTGTATTGTTCTATAGTTCCTGCTACTCAGAGGGCTCCATTATACTCTATCATTGCTCAGCAGTCTGAGGGTGCCATGCCACCTCCACCACCATCTAGTAGAGTAGATGTACCTCCTCCTCCTCCTCCTCCTCCTCTAGAGGATGAGGATTCTAGTGAGGTGTAGGCCTCTATGATGTTTATATTTTGCATCTCTGGACATATTGTACTATATTGAATATCATGTACTTGTACCATTTTTTATTCGATGTACCTTTATGTACTTTGGACTCTTATTTTTTTGTTTCATATTATTTCATGTCCTGATATAGTGATACTCTGATTCATTGTTGATTGCTGATAGACATTCTCGATACTCTTTCTTATGGACATTTTTGATTATATATTGATGCTCATGTTGATTCTACCATAGATGTTCTTATCTAATTTATTTGATTTACTATCTCTGATGTCTGATCTCTGATGGTTTTAATTTCTACACATGTGATATTTGATGTTTGTTTTATGCTTGGGATATTTGATGTGATAGTCATACTTGGTCAAGATTAGATTAGGTATAATAAAATGATGTCATAATATATTTCATTGATATATGCTCATGTTGTTGTTATTTTCAAAATTTTCATGAATGTATGGATGCATGAGATGTATTGCGATGCAATGTATGGACATCTCAATTTTATTTATGTATGGATGAGTTATGGATGAAAAATGCAAGTGGTTTTATGATATGAAATGAATTTATGAATGTTAATGGACATTAGTGATTTATACTCGATAATTTTAGTTTTAGTTGTTTATGATTCCATGATGTACTTGGTCATACATGTCAAATGGTTAATGTTGAATGCTTTAGAATTTTCAACTTATATCATAAATTCTTTTAGATAAATCTCAGTTTATATCTTTGCCTCAAATGTTTGAATCTACATTTTCATGCTTATGCAAGACTAAAATGAATGCAACTATATTAAAATGAATGCAATTTAAGATGAATTTCAATGCAACTAAAGACAATGAAATGCATCTAAATGAACCTAATGCAAATTAATATGATATGCAACTAAAAATGAACTCTAATGCAAGTAACCAATGAAATGCACCTAAGACACCTAGGACAATCACTGTTCATTCAAAGCAGGTTGTTTTTCATCATAGAGCGTTTGTTAGTGGGACCTCATTAGGATCGTACAATTTTCACTGATAGATTTAGCAATCCTAAAAATATAAATACATCCTTTTTATTTCACCATGTCAGAAGACAACATAAACATTAAAGCACTTAGCTAGAATGTCCCATCAGTTACTTCTTGTTTGATATAAACCATTTCTTTTCTAGTACATAATGTGTAAATGTATACCTGCAATGACCTTTCATTTTGTATTCATATCCTAGGGTATAATCCAATTTACCATGCACTTTATTAGGAAATAGTTTATCTTTGTTAGTTTTTAAACAGGCAAGGAAATAGATCCAACCTCACTAAGGCTTTCATAGGAAACAGGTCGAGGTATACATAGTGTTCCACTACATGGTGGAGGCACTTATAGTAGACACCCATTCCTAAGATCGTTAGATTTATTACCACAAACAGAAGACAAAGAAAATGTTATGCCCCAGTCTTTATTTCTCTTAGTCCATAGACATCATCGAGTTACTCATGGAAACATAATGATAAAAATTTTATAATAAGAAAAGTTAATTTTCCTTTAACATGTTCATTGTATTTGCACAATATAAATAGACAATGGTGGTTATAGTGTTTAAAAACACTCTTGATTCATCTTGCAAACACACACTTTAAGAACTATCATCAATCAAAGATTTATTTCTTCATCCATTAGTGTCTCACCTGTTTTAGTGTTTAGAAACACTATTTTCATCATGACGTTGTGTTGAGAAACACATTTTAGATCCAGTCGTTTGGTGTTTAAAAACACCACTTTTCATAGTTATAGTCAATTGCAGACAATGGTGGTATTGAGAAATACTATTGTTCATAGTTTATTGTCAATTGCAGATGCAACATCCTGTCAATGAATGTGATTTGATCAATGCCCCCTATGGAAAAATATTTTACCTAGGACCCTAATGTGGATAGATTCTAGTCTTAGGAAGGCACAATTCTCTGATAGTTCTCTTAGGATTTGGCATGTCACGAAAGTGACTGAAGAGTATTTACAAACTGATATTTACATAGGCCCATAGTGTAAGCATTGTCTTGATAGATAGAGCATCGATTACAAGTAGTGCTTGTTTACCAGGTTTTCACCACTTGGCCAAATTTTTATTCTATTTTTTCTATCATGGCGCCTGTTTACCAAGTTTTCACCAAGACACTTTTTTTCTTTTCCAATTTTTTTGTTCTTTTTTATTTTTTATTTTTTTTGGACTCATCAAGGCACCTATTTGCAAGGTTTTCACCAAGATAGTCATTTTTCAAGACTTTTTCCATTGTTTTTTTTTTTTTTCAAGATCCATGTTTGTTGTTTTTGAACTTTTTTTAGGACTCTTTTCACTGTACATGATCTTTTCCAAGAATGTCAAGCATAAATCCTTTTCAGATGTAGGGTATTGATTGGATCTAGTAAAACATCTCCTTCTGGTGTAGCCAATTGATAGGCTCCTAATCCAAATGTTTTTGTAATGACAAAGGGACCCATCCAGTTGGGTTCAAATTTTCCCTTTTGTTCTTGATATTGTTGGTTTTTAGGATTTTCTCTGAGAACTAGATCCCCTATCTGAAAACTTCTGGGTTTTACTTTCTTGTTGTATCCTCTTGACATTCTTTTCTGATAAGCCTTGAGATGGTCAAACACCTATTGTCTACGCTCATCTAGCAATTCAAGTTCTTAAAGTCTAAAGATTCTATAATCTTCATCAGTCACTAGATGTTGCAGTGATACTCTCAGTGACGGAATCTCTACCTTAGCTGGTAAGACTTCTTCTGATCCATAGACTAGTATGAATGGATTTGCACCAATTGGTGTTCTTATGCTCATTCTGTAAGCCCACAATGTAAGATTGATTTGCAAGTGCCAATCCCTTCCTAATTTGTTTACTATCCTATGCAAGATTTTCAGAATATTTTTGTTAGATGCTTCAACATGTCCGTTACCTTGAGGGTAATAGATTGAGGAACAGTGCTGAGTGATTTTAAATTGTAGATACAGCTCATCTATGTCTTTGTTCTTGAATTATGCCCCATTTTCAGTCACAATCAATGAGGGTATGCCATAATGACAAATGATGTAATTCAAGATGAACATTGAAACTTTTTTTCTTGTTGCATTGGACAGTGGGACAACCTCCACCCATTTTGTGAAATATTCAGTTGTGGTGATGATATATGTGTGTTCGCTTGATGAATTGGGGTAAATATAATGAACCAAATCAAAGGCCCATTGTTGGAATAGCCAATGTGTTATAAAAGGAATCAGCTCTCTAGTTGGTGCATGTATGAGGTTGCCATGGATCTTGCATTTCTTACAAGTTTTTACAAAGTGGATAGCGTCTTTCTCCATAGTAGGCCAATAGTATCGAACCCTTAGGAGTTTCTTAGCTAATGGAAAACCATTTGAGTGTGATCTACACACACCTTCATGAACTTCTTTTAATACGCGATTAGAATCTTCATGTTCTAAACACCTAAGAAGCGTACCATCTAGACTACGTCTGAACAAATCATTAGCAATAATTACGTAGTAGGATGCCGCTCTTATGAGAGATCTTTTTTCATTTCTAGAATAGCCTTCGGGAATGATTTGGTCTTTGAGATAGGAGTAGATAGAGGCATATCTAGACAACACTTGAGTTTCAAGGGCATAAATGATTTGGCATTCACGAGATTCATAAGCTAGGAAAGGGAGTTCTTCCACCAGGAAGTCATAGAAAAATTGGTGTTCTTCTAATTGTAACATGGATGCTAAAGTAGCCATCACATCAACTGCTTTATTTTCTGACCTTGGAATTTGCTGAAAGGTAATGAAGACAAAGTAATTTTTCAAGTCATCGAGCATTATCTTATAGGTCATTAGCTTTTTGTCCTTAGTTTGATAATCACCATTCACTTGGTTGATAATAAGTTGTGAATCCCCATAGATGTGTAATTCAATGATTTTCCACTCTATTACAAGCTTGAGCCCATTCACAAGAGCTTCGTATTCTACCATATTGTTGGTACATGGAAAGATCATCTTATAAGCTTTTAGGATCTTATATCCTTGTGGTGTAATGAATAAGAAACCAGCTCCTGATCCTTGTTTTTTGAAGGATCCATCAAAGTACATTTTCCAAGGATGTTCTATTAGGTGCATGATAGATTCATTTGGAAATTCCATAAGTAGTGGCTTATCATCATTTAATGGTGTCTCTACAAGTTGATCAGCAATCACTTTCCCTTTAATGGCTTTCTTGTCCACATACTCAATGTTGAATTCACTTAGAATCAAGACCCACTTAGCAAGTCTTCCTTTCAGCATTGCTTTGTTCAATAAGTACTTAAGCAGATCAATTTTAGCCATTAGTTTCACCTTGTGTGCCAACATATAGTGTCTAAGGTTTTGGGATGCAAATACCACTGCAAGGCATGCCTTCTCTATCACTAAATAGTTTAGCTCATATGTGACCAAAGTTCTACTGATATAGTATATGGCTCTTTCTTTCTTGGTCTCATCTTCTTGTGCAAGCAATACTCCTAGTGATGTATCTTTTGCTGATATATAGAGCAACAAGGGTTTTTCATAAATTGGCACCATTAGGATTGGAGGATTCATCAAATAATTCTTGACTTGGGTAAAATTCTCCTCACACTACACATCCCAAGTAAATGTGGTTCCTTTCCTCATCAACTTTGTGAAGGGTTGTGCTTTATCCACCAACTAAGATATAAAACTTCTTATGGATTGTAGCTTGCCTTGTAAGGCTCTCATTTTACTGATGTTCTTTAGTGGTTTCATTTCTAAAATAGCTTTTACTTTTGCTAGATCCACTTCAATTCCCTTAGCTGAAACTATGAAACTTAAGAGTTTTCTAGATGACACTCCAAATGCGCACTTCTTAGGATTAAGTCTTAATTGGAATTTCTCTATCCTATTAAAGGTTCTCCTCAGATCCTCTATATGTGTAGTCCTCATCCTTGATTTTTCCAAAGTGTCATCAACATAGTCTTCCATGTTTTTGTGCATCATATCATGGAAGATTATGGTCATTTCCCTTTGATACGTGGCACCTGCATTTTTTAGACCAAATGGCATCACATTCTAATAGTAGGTTCCCCATGCATAGGTGAATATTGTTTTCTCTTGGTCTTCAGGAGCAATTTTGATCTGGTTATATACTGAAAATCCATCCATTAGGGAATACATCTCATAACCTGTTGTCAAGTCCACAATCATGTCTATGTTTGGAAGTGGAAAATCATCTTTTGGACAAGCATTGTTGAGATCTCTAAAGTCTGTGCATGCCCTTATGGATTTTTTTGCCTTAGAAATAGGAACTATATTGGAGATCCACTCTTCATAATCAATAGCTCTAATGAATCCATCTTTCAATAGTTTTTCTAGTTCTAATTTCACTAGCAATGCCACATGTGGATTCATTTTTTTAAGTTTTTGCTTAACAAGTTTTACATCTAGTGAAATAGAAAAATGATGCATAGTCAAATCTGTATCCAATCCAGGCATATCTGAGTAAGACCAAGTGAAGTTGATCTTCTTTGCTTTGAATAAATCTGTGAATTGGATTTTCTCATCTTCTATCAATGATTGAGCTATGTGGACTAATCGAGGAGCTTCTATTGTTCCCAAATTAATGGGTTGTGTAGGTTCAATCAGAACTAAGGACCTTTCTTGGAAATGATCTGGGAGGATATCAAGCATCCCATCCTTTGGTGCCTCAAGGAGGTTTTCACCATTGGATACATCTTTTTCTTTTTCTCTTTTAGGATCTGATACTGCCACTAAGTGGTTTTCACCATTAGACCTCTTATTCTTTTTATTTTTCTTTTAAGACTGAGAAACTTGATATCCTCTTCACTCATGATTTCACTCGCTACGTTGGTGGAAGAATAGAATGGTTCACAGGCATTAAGATAACAGGCTATGGAATAATCATTGTCAAAGGATAGCAAGCTTGTGTTTTTAGGTTCATCCCAGTCTATCAAGTTAGGGTATTTCAAGGGAAAAGATTCAATAGGTTCAAGAGATAGCACTGCATTGTTATCACCATTCATAACTTGCAAAACATCATCTATTAAGTTTTCTTCTGGATAAGTGTTAGGATTATTAGAGTCAGATTAATTATTATTTGAGTTTGTGTTGATGTTATGCGGATCTAACTCTAGTGATCTAACATTAGAAATTTTTCCTTCTTCAATTAAGACCCTAGGAGAAAACTTGTGTATCACATCTATTTCTATGTCCATGGTTGCATCAGAAAGGACATCCCATTCGTACTCATGTGAATCCACCTGACTATAATTTAAGACTCCCAAAAAGTGGGCAATAGTCATAGGCACCTCATTTTCTTCATTAGCATGGTTCTCTTCTTCTTACAATGGTTCTTGTGGATTCATTGCTTCAGGTTATTCATCAAAATTTGGTCTATCAAAGATAAGAGATTCTTGTTCTTGTTCTTCATCGGGTTCATCTGCTTGTTCTCTTTTTTATTCTTGTTCAAGACTTGTGCCAAGGAATATAACATCTGGGTCCCCTTGTAAGAGTAACAATCTTTCATAAGCAATGGGCTATCCTTCAACTTCTTCTTCATCATCAGAATCTCCTGATCTATCAAATATAGGACCTTTTTCTGCTATGGGATGAAATCTAGCCTCTCTAAAGCCTAGTCCATTCTTATCCTTATGATTTCTGAAATCCATGTGTAAGGGTTCCACTAGTCCTTTGTTGTTTTGTCCCAATGGTCCTTTTCCTTTGTACCCCATTTGTTTCATAATCTCACATCATTTCCTATATTTTCTTGAGGAGATTTCAACATGTTTAACATTCTCATCTTCTTTGGGTTCATTATAAAGCCAATACAAACAACTTTTTCCTCATTCTCTTCTTCTAGGGATACATTTTCTTTCACCATTCTGGTTCCTTCATGTATATTCAAAGCACTTCCATTAGAAGGTTTAAATGTAGATGAGGGCATTCCTTGTATCCTAGGAGATATAGGAAGATCTGTCAAAGATGCTGCAAGATCTATTTTGTTCTCTCCCATGTTTGTTTCTCGAATATTGATCTTCTTAGCAAAGCTCCTCAAGACCATTTCTTTAGATGTCTCTACCTTGGTGGACCCTTCTTTGTTATGAGGAACCATTCTTTTATTTTGTTTGAGGTTATTAAAAGTATATGTGGTATCTACTGGA
The DNA here is from genome assembly GCA_027943335.1 of Chamaecyparis obtusa. Taxonomy (NCBI): domain Eukaryota; kingdom Viridiplantae; phylum Streptophyta; class Pinopsida; order Cupressales; family Cupressaceae; genus Chamaecyparis; species Chamaecyparis obtusa. Next base: position 32,410 of record BSBK01002839.1, read on the forward strand.
ATAGTCATCTCCACTCCATTATGAGGAAACTTTAGGCATTGATGATACGTGGAAGGCACTTCTTGCATTGAATGTATCTATTGGTTCCTCAAACTGGACTTTATGCATTCAAAGAAACCAATACATCTATAGGGTTTTAGGATGGGTTGGATCCAAATATGGAATTCTAAGATGATTGGACCAACTGTAGGGACAAGACTAGCCTCTACACTTCTGGCTCTACAAAACCAAGGAGGGTACTCCCAATCCAGTAAACAAATAACCTTGCTTCAACAATAACATACTAGACTCAATAAAAACAAATGGATTATAAGAAAATGCTAAATGATGACCATTCATTCATTGATTCTCTATTATCATTAGGTGGAATAATGCCTTGTCAGTCACTGTACTTATAGAATTTCAAAAGATTTATATCAAATATTAGGAATACACATAGAACCCTTTAGACACTGATCTTTGTAATAATAACTCCACTTCTAGCCAGTGCTTATCCATTAGGCCACACCTTCACTGCAAGATTGTTATACACAAACATATATATTGAACTTTAATAGCCCTGCCCTTTGAAAATGCTATCACCCTATGGTGGATATTATCAAAGGAATCCTAGATTCATACTACTTACTCATATCCTTATGTGATACTTAAAGAATTTATGCCATGTCTAAAGCTTATTTAGTCTAATCCTGAATTAGAGATGAAGAATGAAAACATATACATTAAGAATATATATGCAATTAATTTCAATGATTCATAAATCAAAAAGAGATATACATAGGAGAGATTTGAACTTTGGATTTTATTCAAATGCTATATAAAAATCATGTATACAAAATGCTTTAAAGTGCAAACTATCTGGATTTAACTTGAACCAGCAATAATGCTTTCTTACAAAAATATGCCCAATATAGTCTACCGTACCCTAGACTCAAAACTTGTCAAAAAAAACATACTCAAGTTTTGGTCCCTTACAATGATCCTGGTAATCCTTTTATAGATACAAGGATTGCACACAACCTTCAGATCTTTCTTACAAAAGACAAGAAGTGTCTATCAAATAAGACAAAAAAGGTAAATATAACACCTTCTTGTTACAAATTCACAAAATATTTGTAGAGATGAGTGCCAAAATTTTACAACAAGTCCTAAGGTCAGTTCAAAACATTCCAGGTGTGGCATCCATGCTTACTCCAACTACTTGGAGTTTCTAGCATGTTTTTCTTTGCTTTAAAGAAACTGGGGCATCACCACCTGTTGCTTCCTCTGTAGATGTTTCTTCCTCTTATTCACCTTCTACCTAATATGTAACTTCCCAAGATGTAAAAGTGTCTTCATTTGGCCAATCAAAAGCCAAAATCTCATCCCTCTTTGGTAGGATCTTGTCCCAACCAATTACCACCTGGTGTGCCTTTGCCATTACCTTGGTGAAATGTAATCTAGCATCATGCAACATTTCAATTGTTTGTATAAAAGGGGTATCATCTTCTGTACCTAAAATAATATCTATTTTGGCCAATACCCTATTATCAATTTGTTCCAACCAATTTTCCCTATCCCTTATGGTTCCATCTGCTTTGACTAGACCCAGGAAAATTTGGAAATTGTCTTGAAGGTACCTAGCTCTTAAGAGTTCTGCCTTCCTTTTTAACCCCTCCCTATTTACTTCAAATTCAAAAAGGGTCTTAACAATTCTATAGGTATTGGTCAATTGGACATTTACAATACCTTGATCTTTTATTGAATTAAAGAATGACTTCAATATATTTTCCCTAGGAACCCACTGATCCAAAATTTGGCCTACAGTGGCCACCTCTCTTTTAAAAGATGTCAAAATGTCATCCAAAGTTTTAGCACTCTTAAAGATTTCTTTTAGTTTTACATTGGCAACAAACTGTAAAATAGTACTTGTTATTCTTTTCTCATACCTCTGCTTTTCTCTCTATTCTATCTCTTCATTATTTATAGAAGGAAGGAGAGGGGATATTGGATATTCAACTATAGGACTTGAAGAAGAAGGCCCATCAGGGGAAGAGGAAATTTGCAATTGTCCTAAAACTTGAAATGGACTCTCTTCTCCCAACCTTTTCTTCAAATCTGCAATCAATTTGTCCATTTCAAACATCCCCTGTTTCAACTCCCCATAAGCTTTCAGCATTATTTCAAACCATTCTGTAAGCTCCTCCTTTTCCTTGGCCTCCTTCTCTACTACCTTTTCTGCAAGTTGGGTTGTGGCTACCACCTTTCCTAATGCTTTAATCATGGAAGTTTTAGTAACCCTTTTTACTATGAGGCCACCAGTGAGATCACTTCTAGTAATTTTATTTTCTTTATTCTTTTCTTCCCTTTTAAAAGCCACATGACCAAGGCCTGATGGTCATTACTAAAAGAAACTCCTCTTATGGCCTATTCTACCTCTTCTTTGGTCTTGTGCGTAGGACTAGTTTGTTTCATCACTGCATCAAGGACCACTGCATCTTCTATATCCCATTCTAGGAGGATAAGTACTCCTACATTTTTTACTAGTTCTCTCCCCTGTTCTAGAGTAGTTTTCTCAAAATTTTCTATCATCTCTTTCTTGACCTCAGCTTCAATGATCTTAAGAGCTTTATCTGGATTTTCCTTATGTCTTTTTTCACATGTTTCCTCAAATTTATTCATATTCAATTTCCAAATAAATTGCATAAAAGCTCTAGCTTTAACAAAGTCATCATCAGCTAGGAATTCATCACAAGCTTGTTTAATTATAGGGTCTAGTTCTGTACCTTCCATCTGTTCTATTGTTAAGCCTAACTCAAGCTCTCTTGGTTGCTCTGGCACTCCATTAATTTCTTCATATGTCATAAAAATTTGACCTTGAGAACCCATTTTCTGTGCCTACTCTGTACTCTCCTGATCATCCTTGATAACTAAAGGTGATTGAGAAGGAGAACATTCATCTTCTATATCTTGGGGCCTTTCTTCTAATTTTTGTTTCTTTTTAGGAGGTGAGAAATTAGGAACATTCTTAGTTGATTTATCTTGAGGTGTGTCTGCAACATCCATAACCTCCTTGTGCTTCTTCACCTGCTGTGATATCAAAGGGATATCCTCCTTTTTCTTTACTTGTTTCTTTCTATCAGACTCTAGGATTACCACATTATAGCCAGTCTTTTTCTACACCACATACTTGACTAGAGGAAGCATCTTTGTGAATGTTGTCTGGCTCAAAAGCATTTGAGGTTTTCCGGGATTTTCGCTTATCACCTTTTCCTTTTTCTCATTTAAGGTCTGATAGATCTCTTTAAAATTATCCATGAGAGTATCTATTTTCTTACCCATAGGATTTATACTGTTTAGGGGGTCATAACTTGGGTCAAATTGTCTGATAAAATCTAGTATCTTCTTATATACTAACCACTTTTCTTTCCTTACTTCTTGATCCTACAATCTTGGGACATTTTTGATTATGTCTTCTAGAAAATTGAAAATATGGTTTATGGCTGAACACCTGACTCTCTTCTTGAACATTTGATTATAAAACCCCTCTGGATCTGTTGTCCTGACAACTATGGTAGCCATATGATATGGTTCTAGGAACTTGTCCATATGAACCCATCCACCTTTTGTAATTATAAATTGGTGGGAAATTGTAATATTTGGGAATGAACATCCCCTTCCTTTCCTTGAGAGAATGTTCTTCTCAATATCACCTAGTTGTCTGAAGAATTCATCTATACCAATCTTAAGGGGAACTTGATATGGTAAAATAAAAGGAGCCCCTCTAAAGCCATACAATCTAATAACAGTAGAATATGGATAGAAAATAACATCACCCCAATTATGAACTATGTTGAGGTCTTTGGAAAATTGTCGTGGCCTAATCAATTCGGCTAAGGCACTTGGGACTCTAGGGCTTTCAGGAACAAATAATTTCCCTAATCTAGTAGCAAAACATTTATCAAACTATATAAAACTGCTATCCTTCCTATCCCATGTCATGCTGAGGTTCCACAACTGTAATGGCATGTCCTCACCATCCCTCTATTTTGCCAAATCCATTTCTTCCTCAAAATAGCTAGAACCTTTAAATAAGAACATGTACATTATGAAAGAATACCAACAAAAGAGCTTGTCAACATTTCCTTTTTGGATTCCAATTAATCCATTATGAATTAATTTAGCGATGAAAGGGGCATAATCAAAAGTAACTGACAAGTATGAATGCAAAATCTGGACCATTATGCACATCAAATGAACTAGCATTTTCTCTTTAGCATCTTCCCCAAAAACTTGACATAATGCCCAGTATGCACCTCTTGCTCTTACATCAAAATAATATTTTTTAAAAGGCTCTAGTGTGCTTGGCCCTATGACAACCATTTTTCCAAATTTAGTACACAATTCCTTAATAGGACCATTTCTGAGATAGTTCCTCTATGCATTATATACTTCTCTCAATTCTTCAAAATTAATATGTTTTAGGTCATTTTTAGGTTCACTTAACCTAAAAAATGTCTTGATTTCATCAACTGAAATCTTCATCAAAAACTGTCCTCTAGCATCCCTAATCTCCCTAGTAATAGGGTCATAATTGTTTGCAACTTGAACCATTAGGTCTGCATCTAAGAAAATGCTAGGCACCACAAGCTTCCCTAGGTCGAACTACCATATATTACTGGTAGGAACAGGGGCATTTCTTTGGCTGAACCCTACTGTGAATACTGTCAGACCAGTGAGATCAGAGATGCCACTCACACTAAGTGTACCAATCTTAGCATCCCTAATGTAGTTTCCTGTATCATATAAACCATCCTTAATCTTTACCCTAGGTTCTTTTGGTGTTAGTTGTTTCACCTTTACTAGGTCAATTGTCAAACTGGGCAATAATTGTAGGAAATCCTCATGCAAACCCCTCTTACAATAATCGATCTCACCAGACAATTCCTTTCTAGGCGGCATTTTTAGGGTTCTAATTCTATACAATCGATGCAAAAGAAATACGGTAGAATTGTAATGATTTTCTTTCTAATATGAACAATAAATGCAAAAATTCACTAACCTTCTCTTTAGATTTGTCAGAAATGACAATCAATCTCTGTAAAGTTCTTGCCCAGCTCTCCGCAAACCTTTATCTTCTTGTGATTTTATAAAAAATCATAAATCTTTGAAATATTAGCAATCAAAAGCACTCATTCCAGTAATTTACTCTACATGATTTCACCATTAATTCTCTGAGAAATTGAATTGTCATTGTCTAATGGGAAAAATTGAAATTTGCAACTCTTTGCATCAAGTTTGAATTTGGATCGTTGATCTTCTTTTAAGGAAAATCTAATGGCTATCGCATGATCACAAAGCTTGAAAGAAACTTATAAGAACATGCAACAATTGTCAGATTAATCTATATCATCAACAATCCTTAAACACATCACCCAGGACCCACTTAGTACCCTAGATTCTTCATTACCATCAGATGTTGTATCTAATGGTCACAATTACTTCACTTTCATAACTAGACATAAAGTGGGCCATCGTGCCCCTGATACTTTATCAACGATTGTCACATTATTGCATAGACTCAAAATATTCTATGTGAACAAGTGACCACCATTGGATTAATCACTTGCCACTTATTCTTTTAAATATCTGGCCTCACTTTGCCTCAACCATTTAGGAATATCCACGTTTGCATTACCTGGCAGAGAGGACATGTAACTTTTCTTTACTGAGCACCAGCATTACAGACATCCTCCACATCATCACACACCTTGGACCAATCAGCAATGACCATGTGTACACACCTAGCAGTAGACCCACTTTGTTCTTATGCCTGGGAATAAAATTAAATCTATAGTTGTCACATGATCGCAATGACTCAAAAGATTCTATGTGAACATGTGACCACCATTGGATCTTCTGCAGATTGTTAGGCTTGCAGATTCTCCTGAGGTCGGAACCATTCTTCTTAACTAATGAGGAGTTGCCACATTGCAATATGCGGTAGGCGAACATAAAGTTTTCCTGCTTAAGCATTAGCCTCATCAATAGTTTCCAAGTCAACAAAAATATAACCTATCATATAATTCCATGCGGGATACATCTGGAAGTGGTCCCACCTACTATAAGCACCAAGGAATAAATAAGATCGATAGTTGTCACATGATCACATGGGCTCAAAAGATTCCATGCGAACAAGCAGCCATTGTTAGATTTAGCTTCAAGATTCCAAGTGGACTATAGTGTCAAAATATTAAGAGATAAGGCAATCAGGACTTAGATTTATTTAGGAAAAACACCAGGCTTAGACTTTAGGAAAAATTAAAAGGGGTCAAGTTCAGGTGATTGAAAAGTGCTACTAACAAGACCCTGTATGGTGACATATTTTGGCACATCCTCTTAAAAAATTTAGTGATTTGCAAAAATTAATGATCAAATAGAAACCTTAAAGGAAAACCTATGGTTCCATTTAAAATAAAGGCACTTAGGGTTCTTCTTAGAACTAGTTATATTCAATTAGGGTTTGCTAGATTGTAGTGAAACCTCAGTAACTTTGCAGGATTTTTTTGGGTTTTTTGTAGCAAGATTTTCTCAAATATGGGATCACATATATCAACTTCAATTTTGTAATAAATTTGTAGAATTTATGTGTTGAAAATTTGAAGTGCCAATAGTGGCTCTGTTTGGGGATGTATGCCTCTTGCAGGCATGACAAGAATTTAGAATCTTTGGGATAAGCATACCATCTACTGAAATAAAATAGCTAAACTACTCACACAACCTGAAATGAACACACAACTAGAAAGGAAAAATAACTACTGTTCATGGATGAAAGTACCTTAAGAAAAGTACAACTTAAGGAATTGTCCATGAACTGGCAATTCCATTTTGTTTCTAATTAGGTCCTTTGAAATATATGATTCAAGTCCCCATTCCTGACTGATTAAAAATGGTCCCAACCAAATAGGATCAAATTTGTTGTGTTTACCCTTGTCCTTAAGCTTAGCATTCTACATTAAGAAAAAATCATCAATTTTAAATCTCCTAACTGTGGTTTTCTTGTCATACAAATTTTTATACTTCAACTAGGATTTTTAATTTGTATCATGTGCTTCCCTTCTGGATTCATCTAATTGCAACAAATCTTGTAATCTAATCTTCATTTCATCATCTTGATCATCATCATATGACTGAATGAACTTGTACATTTGTAGTAAGTTATTATGTGGTAACCTGGCATGAATACCATATACCAAATCAAAAGGAGCACATCCAATAGCTTTCTTAATTGTTACCTTGTCATCCCACATAGCTAATTGTAGTTTGGAGTCCCATGCCCTCTTGTTTGTATCTAGGACTCTTTTCAAAATTTTAATCAAGCTTTTGTTGCTTGATTCAGCCTAACCATTTCATTGAGGATGATAGGGAGTAGCATAAGAAGCTTTGATCCCATATTGCAGCCAAAAATAACAAATTCTTCAGATTTGAAACACATAGCACTGTCCACAATCATAACCTCAGGGCATCCAAACCTTGTCAAAAGATTTTGCATCAGAAAATCTGTCACCACTTTACTAGTGGCTCTTTTAGTGGGAATTGCTTCCACCCACTTTGTGAAATAGTTAGTTGCAACCAGAATCCATGAGTGTCCTCCACTAGACTTATTTGGGATTTCTCCTATGAAGTACATACCCCATTTCTGAAAAGGGGCCTCAACTATTATTGGGTTTAAAGGAAAATTTCCATTAAACTTCAGTTTTCCTGAGAATTTCTGGCAAGGATCACATTTTTTAACAAAAGCATGTGCATCTTTGAAAATACTAGGCCACCAAAATCTAGACCTTAATATCTTATGGGCAGTAGTCTTGGCCATGTAATGGACACCACACACACCTTCATGCATTGCTTGCAATAAACCCTGACCCTTGGGAAGGTCAACACATTTTAGCAAGACACCTTCATTGCTTCTCCACCATAGTTCACCTTTAATAATCACATACTTCAAAGCATGCAATTTCACAGTTCTCTTTTTGTGGTCATTCATGTCAGTAGGAAGTAACAATCTTTGTAGATATCGAATGATGTCTTTATACCATTCGCAACAATCTAAATCATAGATGAAAGGTCTCTATTCTTCTTCAAGAACATTTATGTGGTTAGCATCTAAATTGCTTTGGGCCATAAGTTTTTCTAACCCTAGTCCTCTTACTAGCTTTGTGATCTAGATATCAATATTAAACTCCTAGATCTTGTTTATCCATTTGCATCTTCTTCCTGAGACCTCTTGCTCAACCAAAATGTCCTTCACAATAGCACTAGGCACATATGCAATTACAACTGCCCCAACCAAATAACATCTAAAAAATTTTATTGCCTTGACCAGCATAGGATTATTTTTCATTTATGTCATATGTCAACTTAGCTGCTTGCAAAGATTTACTGAAAAAGGAAATGGCCAGTTGCTCAAAACCCTTTGAATTTTTTTGTAGTAAGACTGCGGCAATAGTATGATATGAAGCAAAAGAAAAAATCTAAATGGGCTTGGTAAAATCTAGTGACCTTAATACAAGAGCACTTTTAATGGCCTGCTTGATGTCAGAAAAGGCTCTCTTGGCTTCCTCAGTCCATTCAATTTTTGCATTTTTCTTGAGCATCTTGGAGATAGGGACATTGATTTCAACAAAGTTTGTGACAAACCTTCTGACAAAATTTATCTGGCCAAAGAAAGATTGGATACCTTTGACATTTCTTGGTAATGGTACCTTATCAATTTCTGCCACCCTCTCAGGATCAATCTTAACTCCATCTTTAGATACAATATGGCCTAAAAGTTTTTCATCAATCACCCCAAAAGAACACTTCCTTGGATTAAGGGAAATCCCATACTGTAAGGCTCTTACAAAAAAAAATTTCAAGTGGCCACAATGTTGCTCTTTCTTTTCTGAATAAGCTGTCAGGTCATCCTAATAAACAAGAATTTTTTTTATAAAATCTACAAATGCTACATCCATGGCCCTTTGAAAAGTAGCCCTAGCATTGGTTAAACCAAAAGGCATTCTAACATACACATAAGTGCCCCATGGAGTAGTGAAGGAAGTTTTGAATTGCTCTATTTCCTTGACAACTACTTGATTGTAACTAGAAAATCCATCCATCATAGACATCAATTCAGACCCAGTGACTCTTTGCAACATGGCTTCCATGTTTGGTAGACCATAATTATCTTTTAAAGAATTTATGTTCAAATTTCTAAAATCTACACAGAGTCTGATATCTCCATTTTTCTTTCTTACTGGGACAAGGTTAGAGACTCATGTTGAATGTCTAATAGGCTGGATAATGCCTACATCATTCATCTTTTTTATTTCATCTTGCATATTAGGTGCCAGAGTAGGGTTGACAGGTCTGAGCTTTTCTCTAAAAGGTACAATCATGGTTATCAAATTGTCTTTCTAGCACTACTAAACCTTTTGGGACCTTGTTAGTTTTGAGCTACAAGATCTCTTTGCCAAGGATGGTATCCTAATTTTTTGAAGTGTCAACACTATCTCCAAAGTCTATTTCTTTATTTCCAAAATTAGCATTAAAATGAAAGAATCTTAAAATATCTAAGTCATCATAAAAAATCTGCCAGTTTTCAAAATTATCTAGTATGGACGGCCTAGTCTAGATCTCCACCTTAGATATCCCTACAAAGGTAACATCTTATTGACTTAAAGCAATGTTAGCCAGCAAGTCTATCATTCTATTATGACCTCTATCCATCCAATCAATACAAAAAGCATCAAAATGTTCTATTTCATCCCAAACAACATTTCTATATTGCTTTAATCTCTTATTTCTTGAGGCATATTTAGACCTTACCTGAGATACAAGTAATTCTAAATCTCCAATAACTCTGAGATTCCTGATCTTATGTTTTGAAGCTAATCTCAATCCTATCAGTAGAGCCTCATACTCTGCAATTTTATTTGTACAAGTGAATAGCAAGGTGAAAGAAAACTTAAAGGTTTTTTCAGTAGGGGAAATTAGTAATACACCTGCACCAGATCCCTCTTTAGAGCTTACACCATCAAAGTACATGGTCCAGAGGTCATTTTTACTTGTAACATTATCTTTTTGTTTAGCTAAGAGAGGAAGTTCATCTTTATTTTCACTTTCACTGCTCTGTACTTGAAAGGAATTTATGTCAGTATCCAAGAAAAAATTCATGTTATCATCACTAGTTTCCTCTTCAATCATATGAGGGGTTCTAACCTCCCTGAATACTTTAATACTCTCACTAGTGATGTTAAAAGTAGCATAAGATAAGTCACACTGGATTCTACCTCCCATCGTTGCACTCCATTTTCTTGATAACAATATTCCATATTGCAGAGGGATGTCCACAACTAAAACACTCATAGTTAGTAGTTTCTCTGGGTAGGCAGCAAGCCTATAGGGCAGGGCTTTAATTTTTCCAATTACTGGCACCTCCCTAGAATCCATAGCTTGGCATCTCCCATGGGGAGTACCAACTTACAATCCCATTTACCTCATGATTTTAGCAGGCATGACAGTATTTGAAGCTCCTGAATCAATCATGCAATTTTTTAACATCCTATCATTTATGACCAATGTTAAGAAGAAGGGGTCAACAACTCCCATAGAAGTATTCACAACATTAGTATCTAAGTAAATCTGAGGTATTTTTGAAACAATTTCCTCTATGTCTTTCTTTTTAATTGGGATCTGACCCTTCACCTTAGTACTTACTGGCTCTTGGACATTTGTGATTTGAACACCATTTATCCATGTGAGGGCCTTCTCTTTGTGTTCACTTATCCTCATCATTTCCATCAAAGGCACTTTAACTATGATCTAGGATAATAATTGGTTCATATCAATAGGTACATAATTTAGAAAAGATATGTCCAACCTACTTTGTGGGACAACATTATTCTTAGACTGTATGGCTACACCCAATTTGTTTTCCCCCTTTGATTTATTTTCAAGTTAGGGAATTTGAGTACCATCCATTGGAGTTTTGGCTTTGATTTTGAGCACATTGATTGGCTCACTTGGCTTTTCAGTGCCCTTGAATTTAGATTTCTTGGCCTCCTCAATAGCCTTATTTTTTACAGCAAACTATTTAGTGTCTTCTTTATTTCTTTTAATAAATACACCTACTGGCTTGCCATCTGTATTCCCAATAGTTTTGTTTCTAAGGACATAATTACTTCTAGCCTATGTCACCATATCAGCAGTGATCTGGGCTATCTCTTCATCAGATGGTCTCCTTAATACAACAGGTTCCTCAACCATCTTGGAGTTACTATTTATGTCATTTACTTCTTCCTCTTCATTAGGAAAAACTTGTTGATGGTAGGCCTCTCCTCTATTCTGAGAATTGTTCGCATCCTAATTTTCACTTTCTTCATCAGAGTCAACTTCTTCAATAAACTTGGCAAAAGTCATTCCATAGCCTCTGTCATCATATGATTCTTCTTTTTCCTCTCTTTGTTCATCATTTTCAGATATACTCTAAGATATCACACAATAATTTGAATCATGTGGGGATTGGCATGTAGTACACCATGGAACCTCATCATTCATGTTGACTGAATGTTTTTGCAATGGATCAGGGGTTTTATCACTAGGCTTTAGGTCTTTCCTCTCTGGGACAGTGGGTTTTCCATCCTTCCATTGGGTATGGTAGGGGAAATTTTGCAACCTAGGTTGTCTGTTGAAAGTATTAGGAGGAGGCATATCATTTCCCTGAAACTTATTTTTATTCTCATTTGACTTCAAGTCCTTTAAGGCATTTAGGATTTGTTTGAGGTTATCATCCTCCCTAGGCTTTATATTGGCAGGTTTATCAACTTCTTTCTTGCCAACCCTAGGGGGCTTAGGGTCTTCTCTTCTCCCTAACTTACCAGAGACTCTCCTATTTCTTTCAATGTTTACAGCAACCCTTTGAGCTTCTCTGATAGTCCTAGGGTTCTTATCTCTGAGTAGATATCCCATCTTGGCATCAAAAGTATTTAAGTATGTTGCCAAGCATACCTTCTCATCTAATCTCATGACCTGGAAGAGCTTGTGCATTGCCTTTTGAAATCTTACATTGAATTCTAGGACCTCTTCATTTTGGTTTTTCTTTATATTATTTAATTCATTCAACATGAAACCCTCCTTATTCTTATCACCGTACTGATCTTTAAAACAACTAATAAAATCATCCCAAGAACCAATACAATCATAAGGAAGCCCCCTAAACCAGTCCCTTGCATCCTCAATTAAAGATTGAACAAATAATTTCATGATCACATCTTCATATTCTATTTCATAATCATCAATCATGTCAATAAATTTCTTTAGATGCTCTTCATAGGTAACAACATTGTTACCAGTGAATTTAGGTAACTTTTCTCTAATCTTTGTAGGAATTAAATTAGGATAAGTAACAATGTTGTTAAAGAGAAGTTGTCTGTACCTTTCAACATGAACTGGTCCTCTTTGCAGTGACCCATTTATTTGAGAAGTAGAAGCCTTGTTATTTTCTACATTAGCAACATTTGCAGAGATACCTGGTGTAATAGTGGCAGCCTGAGTAGTAGAAATTCCAATGTTAGCATTAGATGTTATCACAGGGCTAGTTATGTTTGAAGGGCCAAAATTTTGTCTAAGAAAGTCAACTTTCTTTTTCATTTCTAAAGTAGTGGCCTTAATTTCTGCTTTCTCTAGTTCTTTAGCTATAATTTCACTTTCCCTTTTAGCTCTCTCTACATCATTATCCAATTTGGATAATTGATCTAAAGGGGTTTTATCATTTACAAGTTCATTTATTTGGATCCCTACTAAAACCTTCTTTCCTTTATCCTTAGGTTTCCTAACTTCGGTAGTGGGCTGGATAATAGGTTGTTCGTCAACATTTTTGGGGGCTCTAATAATATTTATAGCCTCTAAGGTTAGAAATTTCCTCCTTAACTGATCAGCCCTAATTTGAGCTTTCCTTATCTCAGTTTCTTTTTCCATTTCCCTCTCCTTTCTGATAGAAATTTGTTCTTGAATCCTTTTCTCTAAATTGTAGACCTCCTCAAAAATGTCCTCAGAATCTAGGAGAGTGGTGTCAGATCCTGAATTTTCAAATCTATAACCTTGTTGCTGACCTCTTGGATCTTGAGGGCTTTCAGAAGGAGAAGGCCCCGGGGTTGGGGATCATTCCTTCCTTCCAACACCCTACTCTTACTTCTTGACTTTCTACTTTTCCCTTGAGGTTCTGTGTCTAGGAATGTTTTCCTTCCATGATGTACCTCATCATTTTCCTTAGAATGATGAGAATAAAAATCTGCATAAGCTCCTAAACCTAGATCTATTGCCTCCTCATACTTAGAAGCATGTTCTTCTTGATTATGGATAAGTAAGCCAATCTCATCTTCATTTTTCTTCTGTCTCCATGCTTGAGACATATCTCTATTATTTTGATCTTTTCTAGGTTGACGGGCCCTAAAAGTACTTGGAAGTTCACCTTCTAACCTATCTTATGGATGATTTTTCCTCCAAGCCCTAGTATTTCTATGAATCATGCTTGAAAGTATGTGAAGTAATCCTTATTTTATTTTCTTTTACTCGGCACTATTGTAGAGATCTCAGAGTCACCACCAACACAAGTTGGCAATTACTTTCACAGACTTAGCAATTCAGAGTATTCAATACTTGGCAAAAATTAAAGAAAGAGCTTATATCAAATAAATGAAAATCCTGATTAGATTTTCAATTATACATGGAAAACCAAAGCTTGCAAATCACTCTCTATTTTTTAATGGTACTTACTAGTTCTAAAAAATAAGAAGGCCAAGAGTCTAGCTCAACTTGCACCTGCATTATTTGATATCAAATTTATAACACCAGAGATCTTAAAATTAGATTTATCAAAATCATTTCATCTCTAGTCCCTAGTAGAGTCGCCATTTTGTTGGTTCCTCAAACTGGGCTTTATGCTTTCAAAGCAACCAATACATCATAGGGTTTTAGGATGGGTTGGATCCAAATATGGAATTCCAAGATGATTGGACCAACTATATGAAAAAGACTACCCTCTGCACTTCTGCCTCTTCAAAACCAAGGAGGGTGCTCCCTATCAAGTAAACAAATAACCTTGCTTCAACAATAACAGACTGGATTCAATAAAAATAGATGGATGATAAGAAAATGATAAATGATGACCATTCATTCATTGATTCTCTATTATCATTAGGTGGACTAATGCCTTGTAAGTCACTGTACTTATAGAATTTTCAAAGATTTATACCAAATATTAGGAATACACATAGAACCCTTTAGACACTGATCTTTGTAATAATAACTCCACTGTTGTCTCGTGCCTTATCCATTGGGCCACACCTTCACTGCAAGATTTTTATACACAAACATATATATTGAACTTTAATAGCCCTACCCTTTGAAAATGCTATCACCCTATGGTGAATTTTCTCAAAGGAATCCTAGATTCATACTACTTACTCATATCCTTATGTGATACTTAAAGAATTTATGCCATGTCTAAAGCTTATTTAATCTAATCCTGAATCAGAGCTGAAGAACATAAACATATACACAGAGAATATCTATGCAATGAATTTCAATGATCCATAACTCAAAAAGAGATATACATAGGAGAGATTTGAACTTTGGTATTATTCAAATGCTATATCAAAATCATGTATACAAAATGCTTTAAAGTGCAAATTGTTTAGATTTAACTTGAACCAGCAATATTGCTTTCTTACAAAAATATGCCTAATAAAGTCTACCCTACCCTAGACTCAAAACTTATCAGAAAAATATGCTCAAGTTTTAGTCCTTTACAATGATCCTAGTAATCCTTTTATAGATACAAGGATTGCACACAACCTTTGAATCTTCTTACAAAAGACAAGAAGTGTCTGTCAAATAAGACAAAAAAGGTAAATATAACACCTTCTTGTTACAACTTCACAAAATATTTGTAGAGATGAGTGCCAAAATTTTGCAACAAGTCCCAAGGTCAGTTCAAAACATGCTAGGTGTGGCATCCGTGCTTGCTCCAACTGCTTGGAGTTTCTAGCATGTTTTGCTTTGCTTCCAAGAGACTAGGGAATCACCACCTATTCCTTCCTTTGTAGATGTTTCTTCCTCTTGCTCACCTTCTGCCTGATATGTCACTTCCCAAGATGTAAAAGTGTCTTCATTTGGCCAATCAAAAGCCAAAATCCCATCCCTCTTTGGTAGGATCTTGTCCCAACCAATTACCACCTAGTGTGCCTCTTCCATTACCTTTGTGAAATGTAATCCAGCATCTTGCAGTATTTCAATTGTCTATATAAAAGGGGTATCATCTTCTATACCTAAAATAATATCTATTTTGGCCAATACCCCATTATCAATTTGTTCCAACCAATTTTCCATGTCCCTTATGGTTCCATCTACTTTAACTAGACCCGAGAAAATTTGCAAATTGTCTTGAAGGTACCTAGCTCTTAAGAGTTTTGCCTTCCTTTTTAACCCCTCCCTATTTACTTCAAATTCAAAAAGGGTCTTAACAATTCTATAGGTATTGGTCAATTGTACATTTACAATACCTTGATCTTTAATTGCATTAAACAATTGACTTTAATATATTTTCCCTAAGAACCCATTGATCCAAAATTTGGCCTACAGTGGCCACCTCTCTTTTAAAAGATGTCAAAATGTCAGCCAAACTTTTAGCACTCTTATAGATTTCTTTTAGTTTTACATTGGCAACAAACTGTAAAATAGTACCTCTTATTCTTTTCTCATACCTCTGCTTTTCTCTCTTTTCTATCTCTTCATTATTTATAGAAGGAAGGAGAGGGGATATTGGATATTCAACTATAGGACTTGAAGAAGAAGGCCCAGCAAGGCAAGAGAAAATTTTCAATTATCCTGAAACTTGAAATGGACCCTCTTCTTCCAACCTTTTCTTCAAATCTACAATCAATTTGTCCTTTTCAAACATCCCATATTTTAAATCCCCATAAGCTTTCAGCATTATTTCAAACCATTCTGTAAGCTCCTCCTTTTCCTTGGCCACCTTCTCTGCTACCTTTTCTGTAAGTTGGGCTGTGGCTACCACCATTCTTGATGCTTCAATCATGGAAGTGTCAGTAACCCTTTTTACTATGAGACCACCAGTGAGATCACTTCTAGTAATTTTCTTTCCTCTATTCTTTTCTTCCCTTTTCAAAGACCACATGACCAAGGCCCAATGGTCATTACTAAAATCAACTCCTCTTATGGCCTGTTCTACCTCTTCTTTGGTCTTGTGCATAGGAGTAGTTTGTTTCCTCACTGCATCAAGGACCACTACATCTGCTATATCCCATTTTGGGAAGATAAGTACTCCTGCATTTTTTACTAGTTCTATCCCCTGTTTCAGAGTATTTTTCCCAAAAAAATTTGTCATTTGTTTCCTGACATCAGCTTCAATGATCTTAAGATCTTTATCTGGGTTTTCCTTATGTCTTTTTTCACATGTTTCCTCAAATTTATTCATATTCAATTTCCAAAGAAATTGCATAAAAGCCCTAGCTTTAACAAAGTCATCATCAACCAGGAATTTATCACAAGCTTATTTAATTATAGGGTCCAATTTTGTACCTACCATCTATTTTGTTGTTAAGCCTAACTCAGGCTCTCTTGGTTGCTCTTACACTCCATTAATTTCTTCATAGGTCATAAAAATTTGACCTTGAGAACCCATTTGTTATGCCTTCTCTGTACTCTTCTGATCATCCTTGATAACTAAAGGTGATTGAGAAGGAGAATATTCCTCTTCTATATCCTAGGGCCTTTCTTCTAATTTTTGTTTCTTTGTAGGAGGTGAGAAATTAGGAACATTCTCAGTTGATTTATCTTGAGGTATGTCTACAACATCCATAACCTCCTTGTGCTTCTTCACTTGTCGTGATGTGGAAGGGATATCCTCCATTTTCTTTACTTGTTTCTTTCTATCAAACTCTGGGATTACCACATTATAGCAGGTCTTCTTCTGCACCACATACTTTCCTGGATGCAACATCTTTGTGAATGTTGTCTAGATCAAAAGTGTTTGAGCTTTTCCTGGATTTTCCCTTATGACCTTTTCCTTTTTCTCATTTAAGGTCTGATAGATCTCTTTAAAATTATCCATGAGAGTATATATTTTCTTACCCATAGGATTTATACTATTTAGGGGGTCATACCTTGGGTCAAATTATCTAACAAAATCTAGTATCTTCTTATACACTAACCACTTTTCTTTCCTTACTTCTTGATCCTGTAATCTTGGGACATTTCTGATTATGTCTTCTGGAAAATTGAAAATATGGTTTATGGCTAAACACCTGACTCTCTTCTTAAACATTTCATTATAAAACCCCTATGGGTCTGTTGTCTTGGCAACTATGGTAGCCATATGATATGGTTCTAGGAACTTGTCCATATGAACCCATCCACCTTTTGTAATTATAACTTGGTGGGCAATTGTAATATTTGGGAATGAACATCCCCTTCCTTTCCCTGAGAGAATGTTATTCTCAATATCACCTAGTTGTCTAAAGAATTCAACTATACCAATCTTAAGAGGAACTTGATATGGTAAAATAAAAGGAGCCCCTCTAAAGCCATACAACCTAATAATAGTAGAATATGGATATAAAATATCATCACCCCAATTATGAACTACGTTGAGGTCTTTGGAAAATTGTTGTGGCCTAATCAATTTAGCTAAGGTAGTTCAGAATCTAGGGCTTTCAGGAACAAACACTTTCCTCAATCTAGCAACAAAACATTTATCAAATTGTATAAAACTACTATCCTTCCTATCCGATGTCATGCTGAGGTTCCACAACTATACTTGCATGTCCTCACCATTCCTCTATTTTGATAGATCCATTTCTTCCTCAAAATAGCTAGCACCTTTAAATAAGAACATGTACATTATGAAAGAATACCAACAAAAGGGCTTGCCAAATTTTCCTTTTTGGATTCCAATTAATCCATTATGGATTAATTCAACAATGAAAGGGGCGTAATCAAAATTAATTGAGAAGTATGAATGCAAAATCTGGACCATTATGCACATCAAATGAACTAGCATTTTCTCTTCAACATCTTCCCCAAAAACTTGATATAATGCCCAGTATGCACCTCTTGCTCTTACATCAAAATAATCTATTTTAAAAGGCTCCTATGTGCTTGGCCCTATGACAACCATTTTTCCAAATTTAGTACACAATTCCTTTACAGGACCATTTCTGAGATAGTTCCTCTGTGCATTATATACTTCTCTTAATTCTTCAAAATTAATCTGTTCCAGGTCATTTGAGGGTTCACTTAACCTAAAAACTATCCTGATTTCATTAGCTGAAATCTTTATCAACAACTATCCTTTGGCATCCCTAATCTCCCTAGTAATAGGGTCATAATTGTTTGCAACTTGAACCATTAGGTCTGCATCTAAGAAAACACTAGGCACCACAAGCTTCCCTAGGTTGAACTACCTTATATTACTAGTAGGAATAGGGGCATTTCTTTGGATGAACCCTACTGTGAATAGTGTCAGACCAGTGAGAGCAGAGATGCCACTCGCATTGAGTGTACCAATTTTAGCATCCCTAATGTAGTTTCATGTATCATATAAACCATCCTCAATCTTTACCCTAGGTTCTTTCAACATTAGTTGTTTCACCTTTACTAGGTCAATTGTCGAACTAGGCAATAATTGTAGCAAATCCTCATGCAAACCCCTCTTACTATAATTGATCTCGCCAGACAATTCCTTTCTAGGCAGCATTTTTAGGGTTCTAATTCTATACAATCGATGCAAAAGAAATACTATGGAATTGTAATGATTTTCTTTCTTATAGGAATAGTAAATGCAAAAATTCACCAACCTTCTCTTTAGATTTCTCAGAAATGACAATTAGTCTCTGCAAAGTTCTCACCCAGCTCTTCGCAAACCTTTATCTTCTTGTGATTTTCTAAAAAATCATAAATCTTCAAAATATTAACAATCAAAAGAACTCATTCCAACAATTTACTCCACATGATTTCACCATTAATTCTCTGAGAATCAAACTGTCATTGTCTAACAGGAAAAATTGAAATTTGCAACTCTCTGCATCAAGTTTGAATTTGGACCATTGATCTTCTTTTAAAGAAAATGTAATGATTGTCGCATGATCACAAAGCCTGAAATAAACCTATGCAAACACATGACAACCATCAGATTAATCTGTTTCAATGGAAATCCTTAAACACGTCACCCAGGACCCACTTAGTACCCTAGATTCTTCACTACCATCAAATGTTGTATCTAACGGTCAACATTACTTCTCTTTTGTAACTGGATATAAAGTGGGCCATCATGCCATTGATACTCCAATGGTTGTCACATGATTGCATAGACTCAAAAGATTCTATGCGAACAAGTGACCACCATTGGATTAATCACTTGCCACTTATTCTTTTAAATATCTAGCCTCACTCTGCCTTGACCATTTAGGAATATCCACATTTTCATTACCTATAAGAGAGGAGATGTAACTTTTCTTTACTGAGCGCTAGCATTACCGACATCTTCCACATCATCACACACCTTGGATCAATTAGCAGCAGCCATGTGTACACACCTGGTAGCAGACCCACCTTGTCCTTATGCCTAGGAATAAAATTAAATCTATGGTTGTCACAGGATCGCAATGACTCAAAAGATTCTATGCAAACATGTGACCATTGTTGGATCTTCTGCAGATTGTTAGGCTTGCCGATTCTCCTAAGGCCAGACTCATTCTTCTTAACTAATGAGGAGCTGCCACATTGCAATATCCAGTAGGTGAACATAAAGTTTTCCTGCTTAAGCGTTAGCATCATCAATGGTTTCCAAGTCAGAAAAATATAACCAATCAAAGAAGTCCATGCAGGATACATCTGGTAGTGGTCCTACCTGCTATAAGCGCCAAGGAATAAATAAGATCGACGGTTGTCACATGATCGCATGGGCTCAAAAGATTCCATGCGAACAAGAGACCACCATTAGATTTAGCTTCAAGATTCCAAGTGGACTATAGTGATGAAATATTAAGAGATAAGGCAGTCAGGACTTAGATTTATTTACGAAAAACACTAGGCTTAGACTTTAGGAAAAATTAAAAGGGGTCGAGTTCAGGTGATTGAAAAGTGCTACTAACAAGAGCTCGTGTGGTGACATATTTTGGCACATGCTCTTAAAAACTTTAGTGATTTGCAAAAATTAATGAGGAAAACCTAAGGTTCCATTTAAAATAAAGGCACTTAGGGTTCTTCTTAGAACTGGTTATATTCAATTAGGGCTTGCTAGATTTTAGTGAAACCTTGATAACTTTGTAGGATTTTTCTAGGTTTTTTGTAGCAAGATTTTCTCAAATATGTGATCACATATACCAACTTCAATTTTGTAATGAATTTGCAGAATTTATGTGTTGAAAATTTGAAGTGCCAATAGTATCCATGGTCTCCCAAGAAGAATGTTGTAAGAAAGGGGTAAATCAAGAACTTGACAAAGGACATCTTGCTCTACAGGCCCTACTCTGATGGGTAAGACAACCCATCCTTTAGAGGATCTCTTTTCCTCATCATATGCCTTAATTGTTATCTTTCTCCTAGGGTCAATTGTGTGCTCTGAGAAACCCAGTTGTTTTAACAAATTATAAGTACAAATGTTCAAACCAGCACCTCCATCTATCAAGACATGCTTGACTTGGTGTTTATGGATAAGAACTTCTAAATGAAGGGGCTGATTATGTGGTTGCTTTGATGATTTATCATCCTCTTATAAAAAAGATAGGTAATATGGGGAACTCATGTGACCAACCATGGCTTGGAATCTATCCACATCTAAGTCTTTTGATGCATTGGTGCTCAATAGGGTGTGATCAAGAACCTCTCTATGACTAGGGGAGATTTTCAATAACTCTAGAATAGATATCTGTGCAGGTGTCTTTTGTAATTTTTCTACAAGGTTGAATTTTGGAGATGGAATCACTCTTTTAGATGTTATTTCTATTGTAGGTGGTGTGTTAGATGTTGAGACTCCTTTAAGAATAATTTTTTCTTGGTTGTGTGTTATAGCATTTGTAGATTCAGCTTTGTTCTTCACTCCTTTGAGGGTGATCATGTTGATGAAATATTCACATGGTTCCATCATGTTGATTACATTGTCACTATTAGTGTAGGTGTAGTTAATCTTATTGCTTTTAGAATTTTCTCATTTTTCATTGTTAGGTAGTGGGGTTTGAAATGCCTTCTAATCATTGTTCATGTGATGTCCATCTACCTTGACTTTTCCTTGTTCAATAAGATCCTAGCTAACATGTCTAAATTTCAAGAAATTATTAGTGGTGTGTCCTTTATTATGATGGTAATTGCAATAGTCATTCTCATTCCACCACTTGGGTTTATCTTCTGGATCCCAAGGCTTGCCGGGTTCATGAATTGTAATAATGTTGTTTTCCACAAGTGATTTTAAAACCACTTCCAAGGTGTCTCACAATGGTGTGAGTTTTCTCTTAGGACATGGTGCCCAAGGTTCTCTTCAAGGTTTGTTGAAAGTATTGCTTGTTGTTGGAGTCACAGTAGGATTCAGACTCTTGTTTGTTTGAAGACTTGTTGTTAGATTAAAAACATCTGGTTTGGGTTTTAGATTGGGAGTATCAACCACTCCATCATTAACCACATGTTTGTTCTTGTTTTCATATTTGTACTTGTCCTTAGTGGGATAGGACTTGTCCTTATGTTCCTTGTTAATGGTAATGTCACCTTTCTTGATTAGAACTTCCTCTATCTTGAGAGCATTATCAATCATTTTGTCAAAGCTTGGTGGTCCTTGTAATTGAATTGGGAAATTCATTTCTGGAACCAAGTTGTTAATGAAGATATCCATCTTTTCATTTTCAGGTATTTCTCTAGCATATCGTGCAAATATTTTTCTCCATCTCTATAGGAAACTCAAGAATGATTCTCTCATTTTCTGTTTAGTATTGCATAAATCCAACATTGTGACTGTGTGTTGGATGTTGTAGGACTAGTGTTGTATGAATTTTTGCACTAATTCATCAAATATTTTGATTCCAATAGGTAATTTGGAAAACCACTCTATAGATTATCCACCTAAGCTTCATGGAAATAGCCTCATGAGGTATGTTTGTTCATGCATGAACTCCATACTAGTATTGTAACATTTTTAGGAAATGGAATCATTGTGAGTCCCTTGTCAAAAGGGAAAGGATATATGTGCTCCAAAGAATATTGTTGTTTTGGTTTGTCCTTTGATTCCTTGAGTTCTTGAATTTCTACTTTCATGGAAAGGAATTGCCTATTTAGAATTGACATTGGACTAAGATTTACTTTTTGTTTGAGTTGATCCACATCATAGTCCTTGGGTAATTTCACACCTCGGGAAGCAAGTTCTAAGAAGTATTTCTGTTTGTTTTCTTCCAAGGTTGTTTCAAGAATTTTTTGAAATCACTTGCTGCTTAAAGCTCTATTGTATTCTTGTTCAGTAAGATCTATGTCATGATCAATATCATCCTCATCATCATCATATTGGGCCTTTTTTTTTTTCTCTCACATTTTGCTTGTTCATTTTGTGAGTTATGGCATGGGTATGCATTTAATGTAAAGTACTTTAGAATTTTTGGAAGTAAATGCTACAAACTAAAGGACAATAGAAATGGAAAATTTGATGCTAAAAGCAATGAGGGTATATTCCTAGGCTATTCCACAAAAAGTAAAGCTTATAAGTGTTTGAACTCTAACACTAACAAAATTGTGGAAAGTGTGAATGTCAAAGTTGATGAGTATGAAAAGAAAAATGAAGTTGATAGTAAAAGAGAACCAAAAGATTATAGATCTTTTGTGTATATAGAGGAAGGAGAGGCAAGTGATAGACTTGCACCTGATGCTGAGTCTCGAGTAACCAATGTCGAGCATCAGGAAAACAATGTTGAGAGAGAAGAAGAATGTGTTGAGTGATAGGAAGAAGCTACCGAGTATCAAGGAGAGGTTGTTGAGCATTCAAAAGCTAAATCTGACAATCTTGTTGGTGAACCTGAAGAGAAAAATGAAAGGAGAGAAGAACCTATTCTAGAACAATATGTAAGGAGACATCACAAGCCTGAACAGATTATTGGAGACAAAGATAATGGAGTTTTGACCAGAAGCAAGACAAGAGATCCAACATGTTTACTATGTGAATTCGAGCCTAAGACAACAAAGGAGGCATTAGAAAATGAAGACTGGATACAAGCAATAAATGAAGAGATAGACCAGATAGAGAAGAATGATACCTGGACTCTGGTGCCAAGACCAAAAAATAAAAATGTCATTGGGACAAAGTGGGTATTTAGAAATAAGTTGAATGAGCATGGTCAAATCACAAGAAACAAAGCTAGCTAGGTCGGTATGCAAAGGCTATGCATAAGAAGAAGGAATAGATTATGGGGAGACATTTTCCCCTATAGCTAGATTGGAAGGAGTAAGAACCCTACTTGCATATGTTGCCTATAAAGATTTCAAGGTATACCAAATGGATGTTAAGTCTAAATTTTTAAATGGTATATTAGAAGAAGTGTATATTGAACAACCAAAAGGATTTGTTGATCCAAAGAAAAGACACATGGTTTGCAAACTGAATAAAGCACTGTATGGACTAAAGCAAGCTCGCAGAGCATGGTATGAGAGACTGCACAACTACCTAATATAGATTGGATTCTCAAGGACAAATGACACAAGAAATCTGTACATGAAAGATGAAGAAGGTAAAGGAATCTTGTTAGCTAAGATCTTTGCAGATGATATTATATCTGGTGGACAAGATGCCTTGTGTAAGAAATTTTCAAATGAAATGCAAACTGAATTTGAAATTATGTTTGGGGAGATCAAATTTTTTGTTGGTTTACAAGTGTATTAGATGGAGAAAGGAATTTTCATCACCCAATCTAAATATGTTCATGATACACTAAAAACCTTTGGTATGGAAGATTCAAGGCCAATAAGTACTCTCATGGCTACTAGACAAAAGTTGTCTAAAAATGATGATGTTGCAGAAGTAAATCAGACTTTGTATAGATCTATGATTGGAAAGCTATAGTATGTTGTACATAGTAGACTAGATATTGCTTTAGCTATTGGGATAATGGAAAGATTCTCTGTCAATCCTAAGGAAACTCACATGATGGCTGTCAAAAGAATAATGAGATATTTGAAAGGGACTGTTGACTATGGATTGTACTACAAGAAGCATGAAAAGTTTGAACTGAGAATGTATACTGATGTTGATTGGGTAGGAAATGTGGATGACAGAAAGAGTACTAGTGGTGGAGCTTTATTTCTTGGACAAAGATTAGTTTCCTAGACAAGAAAGAAACAAAATTGCATTTCCCAATATACTACTGAAGCCGAGTATGTGGCTGTAGCAGTGAACTGTTCAAACTTGGTATGGATAAAGCAATTGTTGGTAGGCATGAAAGAAGAAATCACTGAACTAGTTGTCATTTTCTATGACAACACAAGTGCTATCAACATATCTAAGAATCCAGTGATGCACACAAAGACCAAACACATTGCAATCAAGTATCATTACTTGAGAGAACTAGTACATGATAAAGAGGTCTGAATGGAATATGTGAATACAAAGGAACAACTAGCAGACATATTCACTAAAGCTTTACCTAAAGAAGCTCATGAATATCTAAGAGGTAAATTAGGGGTCCTTCCCCTAACTGAGGCTGCCTAGTCAAGCTAGGAACAGTGCATCAAATGTGTTGCAAAGAGTATCTAACAAGTTGATGCAGAGATAGGTCACACTTTAGGAGCAGCCTAGAGTTGTGAAAAGTATGGCAAAGCAAGAATCAGTCATAAGCAAAGATGACAAAGGGAGAAATATTGTTACTGAAATGAAAAGATGATATCTACATCTACAGGATGTATGTTTTAATTGTTGTTTTGGCATTTTTGTCAAAGAGTGAGATGATCATAGATGAATACATAGAATGAAATTTTCATGGAAGATCAAGTAAGAGGGAGAGATTCAGTGGATGGTCATACAAGCATGGCTAATTGATTTTGTATAAGAATGAAGCTAAGGATATTATAAATATTTCTAATGGACATATAAGTTTTGGATTGTTGGTAATTCATGTGATATTCATATGGTGTTTCCATCAATGCCAAAGAGGGAGATTGTTGGAAACTGAAATTGAAGAAATTGTTGTATGGTCATTGATGTCAAACCTTAACTGGTAAGACTATTGCTATTTAAGAAAGTACTATATCTATTTGATTGTTTCTAAGGGGAAAGGCAAGGTTGGTAACAATAGCACCTAAGGAAAGGTTGATTTATCTTGATATTTCAATGAGTACTTTCTTATGTGGCACAATGATAAGATAATGTATTGTTTATCTAAGTATGAATGAAGACTAAACTAGTAGGCTTAATCGAGAAAAATTGAAGAAATCTAGTTTAAGCCAAATGATGTTAGTGTCGACCAAGCTAGTATATGCTGAGTAAATTTATTGTTGACTGAACATCAGTTAATTGTCAAGGAAGATAGTATTAGCTGAGGAAATAGTTTTTGAGGTGACAGAGCTTTCTAATGAAGACCGAGGAGTTGAACACTGTATTGACCGAGCATAAGTAATTTATATTTGAGGAAGAATTTAGATTTCTAGCCGACATCATTGAATTCTTGAATTATGTAAAATGTGTTGACTTTATTTATTGATTGTACAAAAGCATTTAATGCACTGTAAAACATTTTATTGTAAATCTATTAAGAGATTTGAGATATTTCTAGAAGGATTACCAAAGAACATAAAGTAGGAAGGATTCGATGAATCTGACATAACCCTAAGATCTATGAAGGAGATTAAGCAGAAAAAGATGTATTGACCTAATTGAGGAAGTATTAAGGGAACCTAGGCTTGAGGTTAACAGAAGAAAGGATGCTGGAAGTATTTTTGATGTTATTGATTGTACAAGTAGAGAAGGATAAAGGAGAAGTTGTGATTTCTTGAAGAGAGTTTCGAGAAGATCAGTGATGGTGATGATAAAGGTTCACAGTCAGTAAGCCAACATATGTGTATGAAATTGGATCTAATATTTGCAAAGTGAGTTGTATGTTTTTCAGATCAATACTACTGCTACTTCCTAACCATTGTATTAGTCAAAATCCTTTTAATAGAGGTTGACCTAATAGTCATTTGTATAAATCCTTTGAACAAGGTTGCATTCTAATGGAGTGTATGTAAGTCCTATAACAAGGTGCACTTTTAACAGAGTGGTTTAAATCCTTTAACCAAGTCACACTTGAAAGTGTGTTTGTAACCTTTGACAGGGTTGGGTTTTCACTGAGCTGACTTCAGAAGAGTGAACATAATAGTAACATGTTACAAAGTGGTTTTTCCCAAATTGGGTTTCCACTATAAATCTTGGTGTTGATACTTGTGTAAATGTTTTGGTTTGAACATTTTTGTGTTTTACAAGTTAGATACTATTGGATAAGTGGAGTGTACTATTATATGTTTATGTTATGCAATCAGTAATGACCGAGTAGTTGTTGGTTATTGGATCTGATTTGTTGAAGAGTTTTAAAGTTTTTTTTATACATCTAGACCTAAGAACAACTGATTCATGCCCCCCTCTTTGTTGTTCAAAATCATATTAACAGATACACCCTGTATGGTTAGAGGAAAGGGATCTTTACTAATAAATGATAAGATCAAATGTGATAATGCTTATTGGGTAGAAGGACTAAATTATAATCTACTAAGTGTGGCATATCTTAACAACTTAGGTCACCGAGTAGCTTTTGAGAGAAAAAAGGTTAAGATATTTGATGATGGAGGAAAACTTGTTGGAACAAAAGCACAAATGAAAGGTAACTTGTTTTATCTTGATAATGATAAGTCTTCCTATTTAATAATGCAAAATGAGGATGCATGGCTATGGCATAAAATAATATGTCATGTAAACTGTGATAACATGATTAAAATCAGTAGACAGAAAAAGGTTAGAGGTATGCCTAGCCTAGCAAAGCTGGATCATGTTATGTGTCATGAATGTCAAAAGGGTAAAATGACAAAATCTAGTTTTAAGAGTAAAGATTATTCAACAAAAAGAATTTTGGAGCTAGTTCACACTGACCTATGTGGTCCCATGAGAACATAGAGCTATTATGGAGATAGATATTTCATTATGTTTGTTGATGATTACACTAGATTAATGACTGTGATGTTTTTAAAAGAGAAATCAGAGGCATTTAAGATGTTTAAATGGTATAAAGAAAAGGTAGAGAAAGAAACTGGGAAGGAACTAAAATTCTTGAGATCTGACAGAGGTGGTGAATTTATTTATGATGAATTTACTAACTATTGTAAAGAGCATGGTATAAAAAGATAGGTTTTTGCACTGAGAACACCTCATCAGAATGGGATTGTTGAAAGGAGGAATAGATCAAATGTAGATTTTGCTAGGACATTGATGTTGCAAAAGAATTTTTCTTAGACATATTGGAGAGAAGTAGTCAACATAGCTGTTTATGCTCTAAACAGAGTACAATTGAAGGACACAAACAAAACACCCTACGAGCTATGGTTTGGTCACAAACCAACTATAAGTTACTTCAAAATTTTTGGTAGAAAATGTTTTATTCTGAAAGATTAAAGAAATGGAAAGTTTGACTCTAAAGGGGATGAAGGGATATTTCTTGGATATTCCACTAAAAGAAAAGCTTACAAGTGTCTGAATAAAGTTACTAATAAAATGATTGAAAGTACTAATGTCAAGGTTGATGAATTTGATACTAAGAACAGTAAAGAAAGCACTAGGGAGCTAGAAGAATACGGTAGACTCACTTACATTGAACAACCAGAGTACCTACTGAAGCTGCAGACTGTGTCAACCAGTCATCAGGAAAACAACACTGAGGAATAGTAAAGAGAAACTGACAATCTGGAAGGACCTACCGAGCAAGCACATGAGCCTAAACAAGATGAACAACAAAGAAAAGATCAAGTACTAGCTAGATTTGTCAAAAGACATCATCCTGAGAACCAAATCATTGGCGACAAGCGAGCTAGCATGATGACAAGAAGTAAGTTAAGACAAGGTGATTGCTTAGTTTGTGAGTTTGAACTGAAAAATGTTAAGGTTGCATTGGAGAATGAAGAATGGGTAAATGCAATGAATGAAGAAATAGAATAGATAGAGAAAAAAAAGACATGTAATTTAGTACCAAGGCCTAAGGATAAGAATGTTATTGATACTAAATGGATTTTTAGAAACAAGCTGAATGAAAATGGAGAGGTTACAAGGAAAAAAGCTAGACTTGTATGCAAGGGGTATGCACAGGAGGAAGGTATAGATTATGGTGAGACTTCTGCACCTATTGCTAGACTAGAAGGAGTCAAAATGTTACTTGCATATGCAGTACATAAGAAGTTTAGATTTTATCAAATGGATGTTAAGTCTGCATTTCTGAATGGGATACTAGAAGAGGAGGTGTACATCAAACAACCAGAAGGGTTTGTTGATCAAGACAAGAAATATATGGTATGTAGTCTACATAAAGCTTTATATTCTTTAAAGCAAGCACCTAGAGCCTAGTATGAAAGGCTACATACTTATTTGTTAAGTATTGGTTTTGTTAGAACTAGTGAGAACAGTAATTTGTATATGAAAGGAGATACTAATGATACTATTTTGATTGTAGAAATATTTGTGGATGATATTATTTTTGGAGGGTGAGATCATATCTATAAATAATTTTCTGATGAGATGCACAAAGAATTTGAAATGTCTATGTTTGGAGAGATTAAGTTCTTTCTCAGCAGAATGATGGAATATTCATCACACAATCAAAGTATATAAAGGAAGTAGTGAGAACATTTGGCATGGTAGATGCTAAAATAGTTGGAACACTGATGGTCACAGGCTGAAAAATGAATAAAGATGATGAATCCAGAGAGGTGAACCAGACATTGTACCGATCTATGATTGGTAAGTTGATGTATGGAGTGCATAGTAGACCAGATATTGCACATGCTGTGGGAATTGTTGCTAGATTTTCTACAAATCTGAAGGAGTCACACATGATTGCAACAAAAAGAATCTTAAGTACCTGAAGAAAATAGAGGACTATGGATTATGGTATCCTAAGGGAAGTTTGAACTAAGAGTCTACACCGACACAGATTGGGCTGGAACTATAGATGATAGGAAAAGTACCACCAAAGGAGAATTTTTCTTTGGTGAAAGACTTGTTACTTGGACAAGTAAGAAACAACCTTGTATTTCTCAGTCTATTACTGAAGATGAGTATGTTACTACTACCACAAACTATTCAAATATTTCTTACATCAAGCAAGTGTTGGAAGGGATGAATGAGGTAATCACTAAGTCAATGATTATATACTGTGACAACACAAGTGCAATAAACATTTCTAAGAATCTTGTAATGCACTCAAAGACCAAGAACATCTCTATTAAGTATCACTACTTAAGAGAACAAGTATAGGAGAAGAAAGTTAAACTGGAATATGTTACATCAAAAGAGAAACTTGCTAACATATTTACCAAGCCTCTACTGAAGGAAACTTTTGAATACTTGAGGACTAGACTTGAGGTCTGTCCCCTATCTACCGGTCACTAATGTTATCTAGAGGTTGCATCAACCTAATCTTATCAAAAGATCATTCATGTTAATGCAGCATAGCTCACACTTTGGATTCTGTCTAAGGTTGTGAAAGATTTCAGGAACAACTATTTTCATATCAGTATACTGAGATATAGAGATACATTGTATGCACCGGACAACAAAGAGTCACATCACTAATACAGAGCTATATGTTTATGTATTTCTTTGGCATTGTTGTCAAAGGGAGAGATAAATAATATGATAACTGAGGAGATTAATGGAACATCTATCTAAGGGAGAGACAATCTGAGAAAGTCAGGGAGAGTTTTAAAGATTTATTACTGAGAACAGAAGGAATCTAAGAACTAGAAAGATCATAGCTATAGAGGAAAGTCTGTATTTGAAATTTTTTCATGTAATGTAGTCATTAAACATATTAAGCTAAGGGATATCTTACCAAGCTACAACATTTGTTTATAGAGTTGTAGAATACATGTTTAGTATGTGTATGGTATACTTCATATTTCTTGAGTTTCCATCAATTCCAAAGGGAGAGATTGATGAACTACAACGGATTGAGAACCTGATTGATGAAGTACAAGTGATTAGAGATCACTGAGCACTGAAGTGTTATGTAAGATAATTGAATTAGTCATTATTTTGTCATTGATGTCAACTATCTATGACAATACTTATCATGGTAGTTGTAAATATCTAAAAATCTATGAAGAGGAGAAAAGATGAAGACCCGAGATATCTACATGGAGGAAGATGGATATGATAGATGAGGATAAGGAATACTTTTGGTAACTTATTGATGAGTCTATGATTTCATATTGTTGACTTGATTATGTTGCATTAATCTATTATGAAGATAGAAGCAAAATGTTACAAAGCAATGTGGTTGGTTAATGAAGCATTCTAGTATACACTGAGCCAGTGTAGTGTATACCAAGTGATAGTATCAACCAAGCTTGTGTTCACTGATGCATTTCTTTATTAACCAAGTATGGACAAAAGAACTAATTTATTAGTTTAGCCGACAAAATTGATGAGTTGTAAAGTGTATGATTATGAGGTGGAAAGATAAAATTTGTTGGGAGATCTATGGCTAACAAAATTCAAAGAAGATCTAAAGGATGAAATTGAAACAATTCATTGACACAACTGCCAAGGAAGGTTTAAGCGTAAAAATTAATGAAGGAGATTAAGAAGCAAAATCTGATGGATGAAAAGAAAATAGTTTACTTGTCTATTTAAGAGACTAGGGTTTCACAGTGAAACTTATGCCAGAAGAAGGAGAATGCAGAGATATCACATGAACAAGCTTCATGCATGCCTGATCATACTTGTTAAAGAAGAACCAAACTATAGAATAGTACCGAGCATCAAAGAGCTTTACCGAGGGACAATAAGTTATTTAATGTTGACAAACTAAATAGAAATATTGATCAGAGGATTGTATGGACTTAGAATAGATCTGAATATCTGCAAATCAAGTTGTATTGTAATCAGATCTCCTACTGTTTCAGTTTAACCATTGTAAATAGATAAAATCTCTTAACTGAGTGGACTTGAAAGTCTTATATGTCATTCATAGAATGTACATTATTATCCTGTCAACCCCATAGTGAATGTTGGTTGGATGATAACTGTTAGTGTTAAATCCTCTAACAAGGTCACACCTTATAGTGTGTTTTGTAACCTTTAACAAGGCTGGCTCTTCACCGAGGTCACTACAAAAGAGTGAAAAGTTTTTGGGTTACCAGTCCCAGGTGGTTTTTCCCTATGTAGGGTTTCCACGTTAAATCTTTTGTGTTATGTGTTTATGTGGTGATTGTTTGGATATCATACTTTACATGTTGCATATTTGATTTGGTCAGTAATCAATATGAGCAATTAACTGATAATTGGTAATTACATAGATAGTTAGTATTTTATGTTTACTGAGCTGCAAAATTAGCTAAACTTGTTTTAAGTGATACATTTTGTATTTGGGATTGTGGATAACTGATTCACCCCCCTCTCAGTTATTCTAACAGATTGTTTCCACAAATCTGAACACAAATCTTTCCAATCTCAACAAAATTGGTTCAAACCAATTGCATCTAGACCACAACACAAGACTACACAAATCCCTCAAATGTGCATCAATTCCAATCACCAATCAGATTGTACAGTATGGAAATCAGACATTTTTACACAAAATCAAGGTTTCTTCATTCAGAATTCTACCAAACTTCATACATCAATCAACTTATGATAATTTATAATCAAAAGGGACCTAAAATAGATCCTTCCCAATGGCTACAACTATTTTCTAAATGGTTATGGTCATTGGTGACTGAATTACAACTTTTCAAGCAACTTTTAAATGTTGTTTTACATTTTTTTAATCACTTTGCTAATTCAAGTCTTAAGACTCTTAAAAAGAGTTTGAAGGTTAGTAAGTTTTTCCAAATAATCTCTTTATGCCTATACCTATCTCCAAATCACCTAAAGACCTTATTACAACCCTTAAAACACCCCTTGTCCTAATGAGACTCTAGGTTTATAAAACACCTTAGAGCTTATTAGCCTTACATAAATGGGTCTGAGATTACATCATGGAATTTCCACTGGATCAAATCCTTTATTCCTATTTAACAACCCCTTGATTACATTGTGTTCCTTCATTAACATGGTTGAGGAAATATCTAATTGATGCTACTGGATAGAAGCACCAAATTCTGGTGTGAAAATCTCATCGACAAATTGATTAGATCAAGAACCTAAGGGTACTTTTTTATAGAAAAAATTTACCATACCAATGAATCTAAAGGATAAATAGAAGCAATAAATATGGTTAGATGTGGAACTGAATTATCTAAATCGGTATGGTTTTGATAGATTATAATCAAATTTTCAGGATCCCAAGTGGATTTTTTATCACTGGCTACATTCAACTTTTTGAGCTAGGATTCAACATATTTATTGAGATTTATTTTTGAAGAATGTAAAGGATTTAAAAGGCATCTTGTGACATCATTTTTCACCATTCTATCTTGTGAATGATCATGCACAATGACTTGAAGTGTTTGAGAAAAGATTGAAGGTGATTTATGAGATCAAATTTGCAAACCCTTGTTGTCATCGTGAAAAGGTATTTATCACTCCATGATTTGGTAAATCAATTTTGAATTCATGGATACACCTATGATTATTGATGTTAAGGATAGACCTTGTCCTGTATTCAATAAAAAACCTTTCAAGTCTATGGAGGATGATCCATAGGGTGCACTCTCAAGGGTCCCTTCCAGTATTTTGCACATTGAAAATATTAGGGATTACACTCATTGTCATATTGAAGAATTGGAAGAAAATGATATATACCAAATGCATCAGTCACTATGTGAGAATGGAAACCTATAAGATGAGTACAAATCCTTGGAAACCATGAAATAACTTAGGCTATGGAGTACTTTACATTCAATGAACCTAAATTGATTCATCTTATTTTGAGTAGGATGCGTGATTAATTTATATGGCTAGACAAACCCTACAAATCACCAAGGAAGTATTAGAAGCCATTACTATATTTTTTTCAAATGGAGAAGCCCTTGCTCTAACAATAATCAAGAAGGAATTAGTGAAAAAACTGACAAATTTAGTGGGATAAGAGAGCTATGATAGTAAATGACATCAACTATCCTGATCTAAAATTTTCATCTACGATCTTTGGTTACAAGGTATATCAGTCCAGTAAAGAAAATTCCATCTCTGGTACCATAATTCATACTACCTACCGAATGGTCAAGGAAGGTGTTCATGTTAGGATCAAGCAATACTGCGAGGGGGGGTGAATTATTATTGTGGTACTTTTCTTCTTTATAAACCAATTCAAACTTAACCATGCAATAATTGAAATAAGAACATACATATAAATTAAATAACTCATAACACCATCATTTGTTCTTCAGAAAACCCTAGCCAAGGGAAATCCCTGATGGGGATGGTACCCACAAATGATGTATTAAAAGTATTGTGTCCATGTTAGGAGACCTTTCCCTGTTAGGAGAATAATATTACATTAGTACATGTCCTTGTTAGAGGAAAAACCCATTTAGGATTCCATAACCCTTTTAGGGTTGAATACAAAATGGAGATCACTGCTCATACAAAGTACTCACTATCTAGTATTACAAAAGATTTCTACAACAAAAAAAATAAACTTTAACAATATTTGTTATGCTAAATTAGTTCTAGTTGAAGCTCACAACAATAATCATAGGATCTCCACTTTAATCAGTCATCACAAGTTCATTGTATCTTTTTTATACCACTTCTCAACTCAAAACCTTCACATATAAATACTTGATCAACTTTATTTCCATGTTAACTTAGTAATTATTCACAAATCATGTCTTTACACTTCATTCATAGAAAAATGGTATCATGAGATCATTAAAACACTAGGATAGGTGAGGACCTATCATAAATCACAAAACATATTACAAAAATAACTTCTATTATTATTCCAATCATCGTGTCTACTCAAGTGCCCTGTTTTCACTGCATACTATGCTCACACAACTTTAGAAACATGTAACTTTTTCTAGATGAATCAAAAAATCAAGAGATCACAATAGAATCTTTATTATATCCCAAAAAATATATCTATATCGTTACAGACCATAAAGATAAGTATCGCATGCTCCCTGACCAAAATAGTATGATTGTATCTTGGAAACTGTCTCTATACTTAGACATTTTTCACATAGCAGATTATCAAAAACTTACTTCCACTTCAAGTGATCATCACATAAATATGTTTTTCCAACAATGACAACATATAAAAGATCATGCATTTCTCACTTGCCAACAATCTCCCCCTTTGACATTGATGGCAACACTTAGTGAAAAATGACAAGTGTCCATTGCCAAAATATTGTCGATAGATTCCTTATACATTTTCACAAATAATTCTCCCCCTTTGACATCAATGTAAAAGGTGTATACAAAAAAAATGTATCTATATACAAAGAAAAAATTTAGGAGTGCATACCAAAACTTACACCATGCAAAGTATGTCTTGGAAGGAGGTTTCCAAGACCTTTACATCTAATTCCCATGTTGTCTTAAATATCTAGCCAATCTAAATTAAACCATTTACTACAAGGGATGAGATCTTAGTATCCTTGAATATTAGGCATAGATTCATCAAAGGATTTCTTCATTGTCTCCATGTCCTCGAGGTGCTTCTCCAAAATTGACAATTTAGGATTAATCAAACTCCTCATCTCACCTAATCTTCTCAACACTCTTGACTTCTCATATTGTAGTAGACTGATCTTATCCAATAATTTTGATACTTCCTTGTCCAACTCAGTAACAGATTGCAAGGACCCTCAATTCTTTGCTAAGTTATCTATTGTCCTCTCATTATTGTGAATTATGTCCACCACATTTTGTACATACTTAGAAGGATTTATCTAATAGCTGTATATTTTCTTCCCATGCATAATACAAGTCCTAATCCCAGAGATGGTGGTATCTAAAATGCCTATATCCCACATAATTGGCTTGCATACATCTACAAATTTCTTCACCATGAATTCTTCTTCAATTTTCACAGTTATGGCCTTCTTGAGAGATGAAAAATATTATCAAAGTCATCCAAGAATTTTTTCAGGTTATCTACAATATCATTTCCTTGAAAGGTAACAACAATTGGAAGTATTTTGTTAATGGTGTCAAGGGCTCCGTCCAAAACTTTTTCCTTTTTCTCTATCTTCTTCTTTGACCTCTCCTTGGCCTTAGTAAAGGCCATTATGGAAAACTTCATTAGTTGATCTTCATCCAAAATATCTAAATTATTATCACCTTTTAGTGCCTTCCCTAGAGAACTTTCCAAAAATGGGTCAGCAAGTAATTCTTCCTTAACCTTAGGCTGATCAGAACTGGGAGCCAAATCTATCTTCTTTTTAGCTTTTCCTTCTTCTTCTTGCTTTCCTTCAACCATTATCTCTCTTATCTCTTCTTCAGTCAGTGTTCCAAGATCTAGATCACTTTAACATTATTTTCATCTAACTCAAGAGCATCCTTTTGAAAAGGATCACTGACATCCTGTGATGTATCCAAATATATATGTATACCTACCACAAATAAATATGGATGTTGCACTGTACTATAAATTGATAAGTACCATCATTATCCTTGGACTATTCTTCTTTTGTTCTGACTAATTTGGATGACTCTCCAATCATTACTTCCTTTGGTTTTGTTCCATTAGGGGTATCAGGTTTTACTGGTCCTTCTTCTAGTAACAACTTATCAATGGATTTTTGTGTGTCTTCTTCAACTTCTTCATATTTCCTAGCCCTTATCTTGATCAATCTTATTTTAGTCCTCAAAAAAGGTTTTACTTTCTTCAAGATTATTTCAATTTATTTCTAAGAGATAATTAGATGAATATCTTCTATTAATTTTACATGGATTTTATTGTTTTCTTCTAAATCTCTCTATTTCCTCACTTTTAATCTATCAGATAAGTCTTTTCGATTACTACCTTCAAGTTCAATCATATTCTTCTTAAATGTTAACACATGATTTATCACAATATTTTCTATCTAAATTTTGTCCTTCTCATCATACCTTTCATAATATTTTGGCAATTGATTCAACCTTCCCTTCTCTACTATCCTCTTTTCTAACATCTTTAGGTTTGGTTTCCAAAATTTTTGCTTAACAGGCTTGTCTTGAATGGGTTCTTCTCTCTTCTCTTCTTCTCTCTCTTCTCTCTTCTCTCTTCTTCTCTTCTTTCTCTTCTTTCTTCTTCTTTGTAGGGGATTCTTCCTTGGGTGGGGTGACCAAGGTTTTCCTTTTAGGCCCGGGCCCAAAATTCACTATCTTGGGTCTAGAGGACCTTGTTGTCCTCATAGATGCTTCTTCTGCCTTTTCTTTAGTTTTGACTATTGTATTACTCTACGATGTTCTCCTAGAAGGGGTAGGAGATTTACCTTGTGTTGGGACCACTGCTAGAGGTGGATCAAAGATGATTACATGTTCTAGAGATTGAAGGGGTGTAGGCTCTAATCTTTCTTGTTTATTAGTCCTCTCTAAGACCTTTTTCTTATATCTACCATAAGTTCTTTAGGTACCCCTTCTCCTTGAGAAATTTTGTCAAAAAAATTTTCTATTTTCCTCTTCCTCTCACCCTTTTACAATTCTTCTCTAACTTTTAGAGACTTCTCCTCATAGGTTCCCCATATTTCTTCAATGGGATCTATCTCAAATGAAAAGATATGTTCAATATGTGGAATCAGGGTCTGAGAGTTCACCTCATATCCCATTGGGGGACACCATTGCACTCTAGGTTCAACTACCTCAACACATGTGAAATCATTTTCTACCATAAAGTAGATATTTTCTCTATATTTTTCCACTAATTCCTTAGGTATCCTATTGCTTTGTTTCATTTCCTTTTGAAATACTTTCAACATGCCAAATATTTCACCATATACCCACTTCTTATCCTACATTTTTTAATATCTACTAATCTAGGAAGTAGTGGGTTCATCTTCTTTCCATGTATGAGAATGCATGCCTACAAACTTGTGTACAATGTGAAAGAAAATATGCAATATCAATGACCCAAATCTGAATGCATTTTTATTTATCATGTTTTATCCTTTTCAAATTTTCTAGTGGTTGCAATCTGAGGATCTTTCAAACATCATAGTGCTTATTTTTAACAACCATTTTGTAAGCCATGTGGATTATTCTTGTAGAAATAGAGTTCACTCTGCTACAATAGTGCATTTTGTAACCAAGGATCATTTCAATCAACTTGACATCCTTATTATTGATGTCATTGATGGTCATGGATCTTTTATCCCATTTGGAGCCAGTCAGGGTCTCAACTTCCTTTTTAGTGTTCTTTGCAGCCACATAAATCATTCTTGCATTCTCTAAACTAGTGACCAGGTGAATTTGGTCTTTCACAATCTTCATTGTTTGGTCACCAATAAAAAATAACTGATCATGGATCCTTATAAGCACAATCTGTTGGAAAGTTGAATATAATTTTGTATATGACTTAATATAGTGTTGTGATTATGGCAACAAATTCATATAGTGTTTTGGAGTCAACACACATCATTAGAAGATCAGTATTTGGATAAGTACAGAAGACTAGACAGTTAACAGAGCACCAGTAGATCTCTACATCAACACACATGCATATGACCAAGTTATGGTATGCACCATAGAAGATAATATGGTAAGATTATATTCATGCTTAGTCTAAGAGCGCATGATCAGAAGATTTAGTATGACAAAGATAAAAACAGTTGAAGTTACATAGACAGTGAATGCTAGAACAAAATAGTGTATACACTGACTATTGGTAATTTGATTAGCGACTATAATATTAATTTGTAAAGTATATACACCTATTTTAATTAGGTTTTAGACATGTAATTAACTTTCTTTGTAAACACGCTTGAGCCAATTCAATTGGAAGCATTGTATGTAATCGGTTATAGGCTGACCTAGTTAATTGTTTTGGTAGCGCATATAAATATGAGATGCATCCTTTGTAATTTGCATGGAAGATGAAATAGAGTTGAGATAAAATAGAGAAAAATTGTGTGAAGAGTTGATAAGATGTATTAGAGCTTTTCAAGAGGTTGCATCAGTGCATCAAAGGAACTAATCAGACAAGAAGTGTCATAGTGCCAGTTCATCCAGCAGATATAGTGTGTATTTGAGATCAGAAGGTTGTAGCCTTTACCCCTTTGAGCAGTGTGCTCTTGGACACTACGTCCTCACCCCTAACAAGTTTAATTGTAAAATACTCCAAACAAGGTCCGACCCTTGACAAGGTCACTGTACTAAATACATTGTAAAGACAACTCCTAATAGGGTTAAGGATCTTCTAACAAGGATCATAAGACACTAGTACAAATTATTAGTGGGTGTCAATTGCCATCGGGGTTTTTACCTATTTGGGTTTCCCCGTAACCATATTAGTGTTATGTATTATGTTCATCTATCTATTTTATGTTAATGTTCATTTCAGTTCTTAAGCATTCAAGCTAAGTTTAAAGAGTAAAGCAAAAAGATTGAATATAGTGAACACTGATTCACCCCTCCCCCTCTTAGTGTTCCCATTCCTAACAATTGGTATCAGAGCACTGGTCCTTAGCAAAGAAGTTTAACCACTTGAGGAGATCATGTACAAGATAGAAATGAAATATTTGAAAAGAAATCTTGAAGCTGCTCTTGAAGACCTAGACAAATCTGAAAAAGAAATTAAAGAGCTAAAAGAAAAAGTCAGTGATGCTCAAGTAGTCATCAAAAGACTAAGGAAAGATTTAAAAGAATGCTCTACCAGTGATTTAGGGGTCATGATAAAAAATCTAAATGAAGAGAACACATCTCTTAAAGATTAGATTGAAGAATTGGATGACACGCTAACTAACAATTAGGA
This sequence comes from Chamaecyparis obtusa, assembly GCA_027943335.1. Classification (NCBI taxonomy): domain Eukaryota; kingdom Viridiplantae; phylum Streptophyta; class Pinopsida; order Cupressales; family Cupressaceae; genus Chamaecyparis; species Chamaecyparis obtusa. The sequence continues at coordinate 71,553 of BSBK01002839.1, forward strand.
AGTCTATGATGAACAAATCAAACATGGAAATCTTGGAGCAAAGAAACAACAAAGAAAGCTTGGAATCTAAATTGAAAGAGGCTAAGAATCACATTGATAAATTACACACAAGGAAGAATCGAATTGAATCTCAGTTGTATGCTCAAAAGCTTAAAGGAGATACCAGTGACATTAGATTCAATGAAGCACAAAATCAGATTGACAACATGCGAGCAAGAAGGAAAGCACCAAAAGACACCATAGATGCTAAGGAGACTGGAAATCAAACTAAAGATAATGTTGAACCATCCAAAGATGAGCACAAGATAGTAGACTGAACTTGTTATGCATGTAACAAGCATGGACATATAGCAAGGAATTGTAAAGAGGTAAGACCTTTCAATGGTTACTGTTATTCATGCAATAAATTTGTTCAAAAGAACAAGACTTGGCATAATCAAAGAAATCAGAATCAGCCAAATGTAAGAAGGTCTCATAATGTTACATGTCAAATATGTAACTATAATGGTCACTCAGCTAGACAGTGCAAAATGGTAACCCATGTCAATGCACCGAGGAATTTAAGGCCTCCAGTTATTTTTCACTCATGTAACAAGGCTAGACACATCTCAAAGTTCTGTAGATCAAGAACAAAAAGTCAGGAAAGCCCTAAAAAGATAGAAGAATCAATACTGGATACCGAAGGAGAAGTCAAGTTTGTGAAAGCTTTAGAAGATACGAGCTTGATTTGGTCAAAGGAAAAGAAGGATAAGGTTAATGAGAATGTATTAGATGCATCCATAGTGGATGCACCCTCTACATCTGGATGAATGGACCTAAGGGTCATAGGGAGAGATAATTTATCTCTAAACCCTTTCATGAATAGTATACTCACCCTTAGAGTATGCACCTTTGGATTTAACCTTTTGGAGACTAGCAGGACCTATGTGAAAGAGTGCACTAGCTGATTGATAGCAGAATGAAAGTTGGAGAATTTCAATGAAAGTATGGTTTATGCAGGAAGCATTAATGGTGGAATTTTTACTTTAAATTACACATAAGCTTGTAGATCACTCATTACATTTGACTTCAGAGTGATTAAAGAGCACAGAATCCCTAGCAGTTGATTGGGAAGGATTGCAAATTGATTCACCAATGAAGCAGTGTGTTTGATCAGTTGTGGAAGCCCTCATCCATCACGTTGATTTAGAAGTTCTTGGAAACCATTAGGAAAGTGATATATAAGTAAGTGATGGCTACTCCTATTATATTTGATGTTGCGAAAAAGAAAAGATACGTGTTTAAGAGGCACCTATTCAAATCTACATTGGATGACCTAGAGGAGGCATTCTTCTGCACTCCTATGGGTGTTATGCTTGTTGAAGACATCCGTGCATACATATATTGTAAGAAGGAGCTAGTAGGTCTTGACATAATTAGAGTGCACATTGAGGCCATGATGAAATTGGACAAAACCTTCCTTGATGAGTTCACGCAGTTAGAGAATCGTCCTATTATTGAGTTTTCTATGGCACATGAGTTTTAAAATTTTGAATGGATCAAGATCCTATTAAGAAAAATCCATGATGACTTATTTTGGATAGGTGAAGTTCTAGTAAGAATTATTAGATATCTCTTACATGAAATGACAGGCCTCTCAAGGACAGGCATCATTCTCCTAGTGGGAAAGGATGTTAGAAAACTTGTAGAACAATCTTGCAAGTTAAGAAGTGATAGGCACAGAATGACTATTGAGCCTATAGAGGAGAAAGACATCAAACTAATGTCTATGATATTAGGGTATAAGTTCCAGCACACCAGCAGGGTGAATAGTGTGTCTACGGCCACTATTCTTGCAACAATAAGGATTGTCAAAGAAAATGGAGAGTTGAATTTGTGTGAGATCTTGCATGCACAACTGATAGACAACATTAAGGCCATCAAACATGACAAGACCAAAATAATTAGGTTTGGGTCTTTAATCATTTACATGTACTTACATATACTTGGAAAGGTCTCAAATTTATACCTAGACAAAGATATACCTACAATGCCTCAAATATCCTTTCAGGCATCTACTGATACTTCATTGGAGAATTATATGGAGCTAGAATTGAAAAAATTCAGAATCAAGATGCAGATGAGATATAGGATACCTGAGAAAATACTTGAAAAATACAAGGACAACATTTTCTTTATGGTGGAGACTGATACAACATGTATGGAAGTAATTGAACCAAGGACAAAGTGGATTCATCCACTTAGATATGAGGTTGAGGAGCCAATCCTCGAGGCATATACTCAAGTATTGTTACCAGCACCTATGGACCCTAATGAGCCAAGATGGGGGACTTATGAAGAGAAAACAAGAGAAGTTGATGTAGTCTTAAACAATGCAAAAACTAAAAGAAAAGAAGCCAAGGTTACTTCTAAAATATTAAAGATTCATGGAGTAACTCAAGAAGACCTGGATAAAGCAAGATAAGAAAAGATTGCTTTGGGAATTAAGAGTGCATCTGTAGTAGAAGCAGAGTCTAATGATCCAAAATTGAAGAAGGTAAAAGTGGAGAAGTTTGATGATTTGAAGGGTAAAATAGATGTTGCCCCCCCTACACTCATATAAAAAATTGACCTTACTGCTCCTCCTAAGTATAAGGCAATTCCTAAGAGGAAGAAAGTGATTAGAACTAGTCATCCATCCTTGCGAGCAACAAGAAGCAAAAAGAACACTCAAGCACCTCTAGAAGTGAGTTTCAAACCCAGTCTCATTGTGTTAATTACAAGGATTGTTGATGAATGCAGGATAGATCAAGTAGGAAAGTTCTATGAGAAATACAGTGAAATAGATAAATCAAAAATTCAAGGAATGATTATCAAACACATGTTGAAATTTAAAAGGACAGTCCTAGAACTAAAGACAATGATTCCAAACAATGTGTGGAATATCTTAGAATTCCTAAAAAGATAGGCCATTGAAGAGGATCAAAGGATAAGAGAAAAGAGTCTAGATGGAATTATCCCAATATATTCTCTAGAGGAGAAAACTTTGTTGTTAGATTTTGTGAAACCGCACCTTTGAACTAAGACAAAAACACTACACATCATGGACAAGAATTATGAGTTGGTTGCAAAGGAAATAGAGAAGGCTTTTGAGAAAGTATTCTTGAACAAACACATGTATCCACCCATTGTGCCCTCAACACAAGTGCCCTATAAGGAAGTCAAAGTGGTAGAGCCCACTAATGTACCATTTATAGGTCCTTAGGATTTAGCACCTACAGTTGAAAGTCCTGCAAAAGAAGAAAAATTTGTGCCCATAACAAAGACACCAAAAGATAACACTATCATCATTGATAATGTAGAGATAGCCATGACGGCCACATATAAAGACTTGTACAAGTTTGAAGAAGCTTTTGTGAGCACACAAGAAGCTAAAACTCTATGTGGTGACAATTCACCCAAGTTAAAACAAGAAGGAAAAGAATCAAAAAAAGAAAAAGAGAAAGAAATAGAAAAAGAGGAAGAAAAGATAGAAGAAAAGAAAGGAGAAGCGATAAAAGGAAATGAATCAACAGATGAGCCATCTATTGGAATGCAAATCAGAGTAAAGAAAAAATTAATGGATAGCAATCCTATCACTCCTTCGGTATCATTATTGTCAAGATTGACACCAGACGCCACTAGTCTAGATTATTGGGGAGAAGAAGACTTGATCAAGATTAGTGTGTTAGCTATGGAGAAGGCCAAAGAGAAAAAATTAATGAGGAATCCCCTATTTGTTGAGTCAGTGAACATCTTGAACAACCTGCTACCTTCAGACAAGAAAGTGTCTAAGGTTCATTTAGTGGATGATGAGAGCACAATTCTCTCAAATTTTAAGACAAACTTTTCTAGCTTGGAAGAATCAACATCCCTAGTTGTAGAAGAAAAGTATATGAAGAAGAGGATCAGTGAATTGGTTAGTAACTTTTCACTTGACCTAAGTTCACTCAAGGTTGGTCAAGCATCCTTAAAAGAGTTTGCAGCAAATGGCAAGAAGATCATTGAAGATTGTATGGACCAAGATAAGCTGACTGATGATCATTTCAAGAAGATACTATTGGCAAGTTGGCTATACTGGTGTATATCACTTAGTATAGTGTTTTCATTATGGCAAAAAATTTATATAGTGTTTTGGAGTTAGCACACTTGAGGAGAAGATCAAAAATTGGCTAAGTGTTGAAGACTAGATAGTGTATAGAGTACCTGAAGCTCAGAGCATCAGTGCATGTGCATGCGACTGAGTTAAGGTATGTGCCCTAGAAGATAATTTTTTTAGAGTATATTCATGCTTCTTCTATGAGCACATGATCAGATATACAAGTATGACAAAGTTACAGATAGTTGAAGTTACATAGCTAGTGTGTGCCAGAGAAGAACACAATAAGAAGCTGACTATTGGAATTTTGATTTGCGGTTATATTATTATGATGTAAAGGCCATGTGCCTATTTTAATAAGGTTTCCAACATGTAAATATGTTTTTTTTTAAACATGCTAGAGCCAATTCAATTGAAAGTGTTGTATGTAATCAGTTAAAGGGCTAACCTAGTTATTTTTTGTGTATGCACATATAAATATGAGATGCACCAATTGTAATTAGAATGAGAGATGATATATTGTTGAGATAAGAAGAGAAAAAGTGTGAAAATAGTCTATAAGATGTATTAGAAATTTTCAAGAGGTCAAATCATTAGCGCATCAAGGAACTGATCATACAAGCAGTGTCAAAGTAATAATTCATCCAGTAGATATAGTGTGTATTTGAGATCAAAAGGTTGTAGCCTTCACCACTTGAGCAGTGAGCTCTAGGATAGTGAGTCCACACCCCTAATAGGGTTTATTGTAAAAGACTCCTAATAGGGTCTGACCCTTGACAAGGTCTACTGTACTTAATACATTTTAAAGCAACTCCTAATAGGGTTAAGGATCTTCTAATAAGGATCATAAAACACTAGTTCAAAATATTAGTGGGTGTCAATTCCCACCAAGGTTTTTACCTATTTGGGTTTCCGCGTAACCATATTGGTGTTATGTGTTGATTTCATGTTTCATGTTTATATGGATGTTCATTTCAGTAATTAAGTATTTAAGTTTAGTTTGAGATTAAGCAAAAAGATAAAATATAGTGAACACTGATTCACCCCCCCCCCCCCTCTCAGTGTTCCAATTCCTAACAATTGGTATCAGAGCTCTAGTCCTCAACAAAGAAGTTTAACCACTTGAGGAGATCATGGACAAAGTAGAAATGAAACATCTGAAAAGAAATCTTGAAGCTTCTCTTGAAGACCTGGATAGATCTGAAAAAGAAATTGAAGAACTTAAAGAAAAATTCAGTGAAGCTCAAGTAGTCATCAAAAGGCTAAGAAAAGATTTGAAAGAATTCTCTACTAGTGATTTACAGATTATGATCAAAAATCTTAGTGAAGAAAATTCATCTCTAAAAGAACAAATTGAAGAATTAGATGATAAGATGACTAACAATCAGGAAGTCTATGATGAATAGATCAAAGAGAACCTTCAACTAAATGAAGAATTGAGGCAATCAAACATGGAAATCTTGGAGCTAAGGAACAAAAAAGAAAGCTTGGAATCTGAATTGAAAGAGGTGAAGAATCACATTAATAAATTGTACACCAGCTCTGATTTGATAGAATCCCAATTGTATGCAAGAAGAGTTAAAGGAGATACTAGCTGCATTGGATACAATGAAGCACAAAATCAGATTGACAATATGCAAGCAAGAATGAAAGCATTAGAAGACACCTCAAATGCTAAGGTAACTGGAAGTTAGACTAAAGATCATGTTGAACCATCCAAGAATGATCACAATCCAGTAGACCGAACTTGTTATGCATGTAACAAGCATGGACATATAGCAAGGAACTATACAGAGGTAAGACCTTTCAATGGTTATTGTTATTCATTAAATAAATTTGGTCATAGAGCTATGAATTGTAAGACAAGTCAGAAGAACAAGACTCAGCATAATCAGAGCAATCAGAATTGGCCAAATGTAAGAAGTTATCAAAATGTTACATGTCAGATATGTAACTATAATGGTCACTTTGCAAGACAATGTAAAATGGTGACCCATGTCAATGTGTCAAGGAATATAAGGCCTCCAGTCATTTGTCACTCTTGTAACAAAGCTGGACACATCTCAAAGTTTTGTATATCAAGGATGCAAGGTTAGGAAATCCTGAGGAACTAGTATTGGATATCAAAGGAGAAATTAATTTTGTGAAAGCTTCAGAGGATATGACCTTGATTTGGTCAGAGGTGAAGAAGGATAAGGTTGATGAGAATGTATTGGATGCATCCATAGTGGACGGGCCCTCTACATCAGGATGAATGGCCCTTAGGGTCATAGGGGGAGCTAATTTAGCTCTAGACCCTTGCGTGGCCGGTATACTCACCCTCAGAGTATGCACCTTTGGACTTAAGCTTTTGGAGACTAAAATATTCTATGTGCAAGAGTGCACAAGTTGATTGTTTGTAGAATGAAAGTTAGAAAAATTTTAGTGACAGCCTGGTTTACACGGCAAGCATTAATGGCATATTTTCTACTTTAAAGTATATAGAAGTTTGTAAATTACTCATTGCATTTGAATTCAAAGAGATTGGAGAGTAGAAGAGCCTAGCATTTGATTGTGAAGTATTGCAAATTGATTCATCAAGTGACTTGTGCATTTGATAAGTTGTGGAAACCCTAGTTCGTCACGCTGATTCAGAATATCTTGGAAACCATTAAGAAAGCAATATACAAGTGATGGCTACTCCTATAGTATTTGATGTTACAGAGAAGAAAAGATATGTATTTAAGAGGAACCCATTCAAATCCACTTTGGATGATCTAGAAGGGGCATTCTCTTGCATGCCTATGGGTGTTATGCATGTCGAAGACATTAGGGCATACATATATTGTATGAAATAACTAGTAGGATTGGAAAGAATTAGGGCGCACATGGAAACAATGATGAAACTAGACAAAACCTTCATGGATGAGTATGCGCAATGGAATAATCACCCTATAGTGGAGTATGCTATGGTATATGAGTTCTATGAATTAGAATGGATCAAGATTCTTTTGAGCAGGATTCATGATGACCTATTTTGGATAGGTGAAGTGTCAGTCAGAATTACTAGTGACCTAATTCATGAGATGGCAGGCCTCTCAAAGACAGGTGTCATTCTTCCAATGGGAAAGGATGTAAGGAAACTTGTTGAGAAAACATGCAAGTCAAGAAGTGATAGGCGTAGAATGACTATAGAGCCTATTGAGCAAGATGACATCAAATTGATGTCCATGATATAGGTTATAGGTTCCAACACACCAGCAGGGTAAACAGTGTGTCTACAACCACAATTCTTATAGCAATAAGACTTGTGAAAGAGAATGGAGAGTTTAATCTATATGAGATCTTGCGTGCACAGTTAATAGATAACATTAAGGAAATCAAGCATGAAAAGTCCAAGATATCTAATTATCTATATGTACTTCTATATTGTTGGAAAGGTGTCAGATTCATACCTAGACAAGACTATTCCTACCATGCTATAGATATCCTTCAAGGCATCTACTGAGAGCACTCTAAGAGACTACATGACATTGGAGTTGAAGACATTTAGATTCAAGATGTAGATGAGATACAAAATTCCAAGGAAAATAGTTGAAAAATACAAAGATACTATTTGCTTCATGGTTGAGATGGACACAACATGCATGGAGGTAGTTGAACCAAGGACAAAGTGGATTCATCAGCTTGGATATGAGGTTGATGAACAAGTTCTAGAAGCATATGCACAAGTATTGCTTTCAGCCCCTAAAGACCTTAATGAGCCAAGATGGGGAGCGTATGAAGAGAAAACTAGAGAAGTTGATGTTGTTCTAAACAGCGCAGCAACAAAAAGAAAAGTTGTCAAGGTTACTTCAAAAATATTGAGAATTCATGGTGTATCACAAGCATACTTAGACAAAGAAAGTGAAGAAAAGATTGCTTTGGAAATTAAGAGCGCAGTAACAACAAAGACAAAATCAGAGGATCCTAAGTTGAAGAAGGTAAAAATAGAAAAATCAGATGATAAGAAGGGTAAGACTGATGTTACTCCTTCTACACCCAAAGAAACCATTTACCTTACTGCTCCTCCTGAGTATAAGGCAATGCCTATGAGAAAGAAAGATATTAGCATTGGTCATCCATCCTCGTGAGTACCAAGGAATAGAAGGAACACTCAAGCTCCTCCCAAAGTAAGTTTCAAACCTAGTCTCAGTGTTTTAAGTACAAAGATTGTTGATGAAGGAAGAATTGATCAAGTAGGAAAATTCTATGAGAAATATAGTGTGATTGACAAATCAGAGATACATGGAATGATTGTCAAACACATGTTGAAGTTTAAGAAGACAGTCCTAGAACTAAAAACCACAATTCCTGATAATGTGTGGAACATCTTGGAGTTCCTAAAAAGACAATCCATTGAAGAAGATCTAATAATAAGAGAAAAGATATTAGATGAGAGTGTTCCAGTATGTTCTCTAAAGGAGAAATCTTTGTTATTAGATCTAGTAAAACCACATCTTAGAACCAAGTCTAGGACCCTCCACATAATGGACAAGAATTATGATTTGAGAAGGTCTTCATGAATAGGAACATGTATCCAGCTACTGCACCCACAGCTCAAGTACCCATAATGGTTGCAAAAGAGTTAGAGACTACTAATGTACCATATACAGGTCCACGAGATTTAGCACATGCAATTGATGCATCCACAAAGGTAGAGAAGTTTGTGCCCATAACAAAGACACTCAAGGATGATTATATCTTTATTGACAATGTAAAAGTCACTATGGCGACCACAGACATGGATCTAGACAAATTTGAAGAGGCATTTGTAAGCACTCAAGAGGCTGAGAACTTATGTAGTAACACTCCTGCCAATCAACAAGAAAAAGTATTGATTGAGGATATAACAGATGAGAAAGAAGAACACACATAAAAAGAAGCAGAAAAACAAAAGGAAGAAGAAGAGAGAAAAGAAAATGAACCAATGACAATAAGATTCAAAAAGGAAGTTATGAACAGTACTCCTATCACTCCACTTCCCTTAGCAGCATTGTTGTCAAGTTTGACACCTGACATAACCAGTTTGGATTCATGGGGAGAAGAAGCCCTGATAAAATTTAGTGTCTTAGCTATGAAGAAAGCCAAGGAGAAATAGGTAATGAGGAATCCCCTCCTTGTAGAATAAGTAAACATCTTGAACAACTTGTTACTAGAAGACAAGTAAGTTTCCAAGGTACACTCCGTTAATGATGTGAGTACAGTTATTTTACAGTTCAAGAGTAATTTCTCTAGCCTGGAAGAATATGCATCCCTAGTTGCAGAAGAGAAGTATTTGAAGAAAAGGCTAAGTGAATTGGTTAGAAACTTCTCACTTGACCTCAATTCACTCAAAGTTGGACAAGAAACTTTGAAAGAATTTGCAGCAAAAGGCAGAAATATTATTGCTGACTATATGGATCAAGACAAGCTCACTGATGATCATCTCAAGAAGATACAAGAAGCAAAAACAATGATAGAAAGTGTAAAGAAATTAGTAGAAGACCTCTCCACTGATGTAAACATGTGCAAAAATGTATATCAAGGGCATATTGATAAGATTGAGAAGGTAGAAAAGGAAATGTCCAAGATAAGGGCAAGGCAAACACAGCTAAGGAATGCTCTTGCGCCCTCACTAGATATACTCAATCAAAATATCAAAGAGATTGATGCCACCATGGTGACATATGATGAAGTTCCTAGCATAGATTTGGAGAAGATGGAGAAGCTACAGTATGCACTATGCGTCCATCTCCATATTGTAAATTCATTGATCACATTTTAGAAGAAGGAGATTCAAAACCTGCAAATAGCATATCTAGATGTTCTCTCACAGTCAGTATTTGTAGATACAGTTTTGAAGCACCTTTGTCATTAATGTCAAAGGGTGAGTATGTATAGAATATGGTTTATAGATATGTATAAGGAGATATAAGATATAATTTTATGTATAAGGGAGATATAAGACAAAAAAAATTTGTATTAAGGGACAATTAGCAACTTGGCCATATTCCTTTGTTGCCATCAATGACAAAGGGGGAGATTGTTGGAAAGTTGTCTATACTAGTGGATATGACTTAGTATAGTGTTTTTATTATGGAAACAAAGTCATATAGTGTTTTGGAGTTAGTGCACCTGAGGAGAAGATAAAAAATTGGCTAAGTGTTGAAGACCGGATAGTGTATAGAGTACCTGAAGCTCAGAGCATCAGCGCATGTGCATATGACTGAGTAATGGTATGCTCCCTAGAAGATAAGTTTTTTATATTATACTCATGATTTTTCTATGAGTGCATGATCAGATATGCAAGTATGATAAAGTTATAGAAAATTGAAGTTACACAGCCAGTGTGTGCCAGAGAAGAACAGAGTAAGTAGTCGACTGTTGGAATTTTGATTTGTGGTTATATTATTATGATGTAAAGGCCATGCGCATATTGTAATTAGGTATCCAATATGTAAATATATTTGTTTTTAAACACACTTGAGCCAATTCAATTGAAAGTGTTGTATGTAATCAGTTAAAGGGCCGACCTAGTTATAGGTTGTGTATGTGCATATAAATATGAGATGCCCAGATTGTAATTAGAATGAGAGTTGATATATTGTTGAGATAAGTAGAGAAGAAGTGTGAAAAGAGTCTATAAGATGTTTTAGAGCTTTGCAAGAGGTCAAAGTATCAACACATTAAGGAACTGATCAAACAAGCAGTGTCAAAGTAATAGTTCATCCAACAGATATAGTGTATATTTGAGATTAGAAGGTTGCAGCCTTCACCACTTGAGAAGTGAGCTCTAGGAAAGTGAGTCCACATCCCTAATAGGTTTTGACCCTTTACAAGGTCTAATGTACTTAATACATTGTAAATCAACTCCTAATAGGGTTAAGGATTTTCTAACAAGGATCATAAAACACTAGTACAGAATATTAGTGGGTGTCAATTTCCATCAGGATTTTTACCTATTTGGGTTTCCCCGTAACCATATTGGTGTTATGTGTTGATTTCATGTTTCATTTTTATGTGGATGTTCATTTAAGTACTTAAGTATTTAAGTTTAGTTTGAGATTAAGCAAAAATATTAAATACAGTGAACACTGATTCACCCCCCCCCTCTTAGTGTTCTCATTTCTAATAGATACAAGAGGCAGAAGCAATGATAGAACAAGTAAGGAAATTAGTAGAAGAACCCTCCACTGATGTAAATATGTGTAATAATGTATATCAAGGGTAGATTGACAAGATTGAAAGAGCAGAAAAGGATATTTCTAAGATAAGGGCAAGGCAAACATAGCTAAGGAATGCTCTTGTGCCCTCTCTAGATGTGCTCAATCAAAATATCAAGGAGATCGATGCCACCATGGTGACATATGATCAAGGTCCTAGCTCAGATTTGGAGAAGATGGAGAAGCTGAATTATGCATTATACGCCCATGTCCAAAAAATCAATGCACTGATTGCATTATGGAAGCAAGAGATCCACAAGTTGCAAATAGCATATTCGAATGTACTTTCCCTATAAGTACTTGTATAAATTCAATTTTTTGCACCTTTTTCATTAATGTCAAAGGGGTAGTATGTATAGAATATGGAGTTACAAATATGTAAAGAAGATGAATAGTAATAAGACTAAGGGAGATATAACTTAGAGTTTCAATATAAGAGGACATATAGTAACTTTGCCATATTCCTTTGTTGTCATCGATGACAAAGGGGGAGATTGTTGGAAAGTTGACTATACTATTGTATATGACTTAATATAGTGTTTTCATTATGGCAAAGTCATATAGTGTTTTGGAGTCAACGCACATCATCAGAAGATTAGTATTTGGCTAAGTACAAAAGACTGGACAGTTAACAGAGCACCAGTAGATCAAAGCATTAGTGCACATGCATATGACTGAGTTATGGTATGCACCCTAGAAGATAAGATGGTAAGAGTACATTCATGCTTAGTCTAAGAGCGCATGATCAGAAGATTCAATATGACAAAGATACAGATAGTTGAAGTTACACAGATAGTGAATGCCAAAATAGAACAATGTATGCAGCCGACTGTTGGTAATTTGATTAGCGACTCTAATATTGTTTTGTAAAGGCTATGCACCTATTTTAATTAGGTTTTAGACATGTAATTAACTTTTTTTTTAAACACGCTTGAGCCAATTCAATTGGAAGCATTGTATGTAATTAGTTATAGGCCGACCTAGTTAATTGTTTTGGTAGCGCATATAAATATGAGATGTGCCTTTTGTAATTTGCATGGAAGATGAAATAGAGTTGAGATAAATAGAGTAGAAGTGTGCGAAGAGTTGATAAGATGTATTAGATCTTTGCAAGAGGTCAAAGCATCAATGCATCAAAGGAACTGATCAGACAAGCAGTGTCATAGTGTCAGTTCATCCAGCAGATATAGTGTGTATCTGAGATCAGAAGGTTGTAGCCTTCACCCCTTTAAGCAGAGTGCTCTCAGACAGTGCGTCCTCACCCCTAAAAGGGTTAATTGTAAAAGATTCCTAACAAGGTCCAACCCTTGACAAGGTCACTGTACTAAATACATTGTAAAGACAACTCCTAATAGGGTTAAGGATCTTCTAACAAGGATCATAAGACACTAGTACAAATTATTAGTGGGTGTCAATTCCCACCAGGGTTTTTACCTATTTGGGTTTCCCCATAACCATATTGGTGTGATGTGTTGGGTTCATCTATCTTTTTTATGAGAATGATGTGTTGTGTTCATCTATCTTGTTATGAGTTTGACTCAAAAAACTACACAGTTAAATCCTGATAGCAATATCACAATTTGACTTATTGTGGAAAATATCTCCTAATTATCTATCTTGTTTATGTTAATGTTCATTTTAGTTCTTAAGCATTCAAGTTAAGTTTAAAGAGTAAAGAAAAAAGATTGAATATAGTGAACACTAATTCACCCCCCCCCCCCTCTTAGTGTTCCCATTCCTAACACAATCTTCATCCATTCAGATTCATCAAACTCATACAACTCAATATAAGGAAAAAAGTTTAGGTTTTCTAGTCTCACGAATGAAGAGTTCAGTTTTCCATCATCATCCAAAATGTTTAATAACTCACTATGCATCTCTATGTCACAAATTGATTCACATTTAGAATGTATATAATCCATAATGTCTTCTACATGCAACACTCTGTATGGGGTTTAAGAAAATGTACCCTTTGGGTCATCTTCCATCGACTTAAATGGATGTTTCTTGAATTTATACCTAGTTCTTTTCTTTAAATAAAAAAATATGAGGTACAACCATGATTTCAAATTGCTAAAACTAAAAATCAAGCTCACAGATAGATCTAAATATGTTCTTCACTAAACTAGGGTTGCAAATCATGTGAATACTAAAATTTACTCCAACTACTCAAATATCTCTTTCTACTTCTTCAATCTTGCTTGAGTGGTGATAAAAATAGATTAAGTATGCCCTTAAATAGTTTTTCAAATCATTTCCAACACCTTCAGGAAGTATATCCAAATATTTGTTTAAAAACTAGTCACCCATACAATAGCGGGCGATCTATCTAAAATAACTTTCAGACCTTGTGATTTCATATATATCATCAACATACAACCATGAAACTGCACTCAACTTCATAGACTATGAATCTACATATTAGGGGTTGGATAATTAACTGGTGGATTCCTCCAATGCTCCCCCTAAGGGAATTCTTGGCCATTTAGGTCAAAATAGAGACATTAGCATCAGGCGAAGATCCAGTGGCATATACTAACTCTCCCTAACCATTTGACTCACTCTGGTTCTTTTCCTTCCATAATTTTCTATTATCTTTGCTTCCTTCTTTTCTGAAAATGTGATCGAACTCATCCTTATACTCTGATAAGATCTTTCCAGTATCACCAATATTCTACTTTATTGCTATAGGTGGTCTTTTGTTACCAACTCATCCATTATATTTGCAGTACTTGGCTATGTGTCCCTCATTTTTTCACTTGAAACAAGTAACGGGTGCTCTTCTAGGTTGAATCCTATATTTTCTAACTTGAAACTTATAGTTCCTTGCAACGTGCCCAAGATTTTTACATTTATGACAAATGATCTTATTGGATATAGTAGGTTGTCTAAAATAATCTTGTTAATTCCATCTTTCATCTAATTTTCTACATTCATTTCTTCTATGCCCATATGCCCAATAATTAAAGAAATATAAGAAAAAGGTTTAGGAACAATCTTACTTTTACAATCTTTCTTAATGTGACCAAATTTGTTGCATTAAAATCACCTCCCTCTAAAGGGTTTGATCTGATCTCTAGGTTTCTCATTCTGATTAAGTTATTCTTGTTGATTACGTGTCTCTTCTATTCTTCCTTCTAGTTTCTCCTCCTGCGATTTGGAACATTTAGCTTCATTGAAGACAACTCCTATCTTGTAACATTTAGGTTTTTGTTTCTCTATCTGTTCATCAATTTTGTCACTGTTTGCATGAAATTTCTCAATGTGATTCTTTGATTCAACAATTTCTCCCTTAATGATGATATTTTATCTCTCTAGTTCTTCATACTTGGTTTTTACATCATTGATTTCTAGTTGTATTCTTTCCATCTGTACATTTGCACTCTTTAGGGCCTCTTCAAGTTTTCTCTTTTCCTCTCTTTCTTGTTAGATTTCCTTAGATATCTATAGAGTAGTAAGTTCACTTTCATGTTTCAAAGCCTCTTTTTCTTGATTAAGTTGTTCAATCATATATGATGTATTATTTTTAGGTTCATTCTATATCTTTTCCACAAGTTCTTTCCTTTTAATCATTGAGAGTTCAATCTTCTATTTCAACTTCTTGATGTAGTCTTTAGTTCTTATTTTGAATTTTAATTTCACATTATCAGAATTAACCTTATCCAAGTCCTCAAGTGTTGCCTCAAATTTTTCTTGCAAACTGCCCGAATCTATTAGTATCTCCCTCAAGATTTTAGGCTTTCTTCCAAAGGTTCGTGTGCTTTGATACCAATTTTTAGGATCAAGCAATATTGAGAGGGGGGGTGAATCAATATTACAACACTTTTCTTCTTTATAAACCAATTCAAACTTAATCATGCAACAACTTAAATAAGAACATACACATAAAGTAAATAACTCATAACACCATGATTTGTTCTCGAGGAAACCCTGGCCAAGGGAAAACCTCAGTCAGGATGGTACCCACAAATGATGCACTAAAAGTATTGTGTCCCTATTAAGAGACATTTCCCTATTAGGAGAAAAATATTGCATTAGTACATGTCCTTGTTAGAGGAAAAACCCTATTGAGAGTCCATAATCCTGTTAGGGGTAGGACTCACTGTCCAGTATTAAAAAAGACTTCTCCAACAATAAAAATGAACTACAACAACATATATTATGATAAATTAGTTCTAGTTGAATATTGCGACGATAAGCATAGAATCTTTACTTTACCTGGTCATCATAGGCTCACTGTATCTTTTTTCTACCACTTTGCAACTCAAAACCTTCACATGTAAATACCCAATCAACTTTATTTCCATGTTGGCTTAGTAATTATTCAAAAAAACATGTCTTTACACTTCATTCACATAAAAAGGGTATCATACAATAATTTACACACTAGGATAGGTGAGGACCTATCATAAGTCACAAAACATATTACAAAAATAACTTCTATTGTTATCACAATCATCACATCTACTCAGGTGCCCTATTTTCACTACATACTATGCTCGCACAACTTCAGAACATGTAACTCTATCCACACAAATCCAAAATAACATATCTATATGCTCACAGACCATAAATACAAGTATCTTATGCTCGTTGACCAAAATAGTATGACTGTATCCTGGAAACTATCTCTATACTTAGACATTTTTCACATGGAAGATTATCAAAAACTCACTTCCACTTCAAGCGATCATCAAAAAAATGAGTGTTCCCAAAAATGATAACATATACAAGATCATGCACTTATCACTTGCAAATAGTTCAATATGATATAAGTGAATCTCTAAGGGTGCAACTCTTAGAAAATTTGGAAAAGATAAACAAAGACAAGAAATAGATCTTCAAATTTGGTTCACTAGTAATCTATATCTTTTTCTACTTCATGAGCTATTTTTGAGGAATCAGTAACATCACTTGGAAGAAGGACATTTTGATAGAAAATAAAATAGTAACTACTATGTAATGCTTGATAATTCATCTAGAAGAAGCACAAACTAGGGGTATTTCAAAGCCTCTCAAGAAAAGATGCAGATGATATGGATAATTCCAAGAGAACTTATTGAAAAGTATGAGGATACCATTTTTTTATTATAGAGATTGATTAATGTCTGATGGAAGTATTTGAGCCAAGAAATTCTTGGATCTTGCCTATGGTATATGAGTTAGACCTTGTGAGTGTAGAGGTACATGTGAAAGATTTATTGGAGAAGCCAGTAGATCTAAACAAGGAGAGGTTTTGTACTTATAAGGAAAAGAGCCTAAAAGTACACCTTGAATTTAAAAAACCTTCCATGAAGAGAAAATTGATAAAAGAAGTTGAAGTTGTGGGTGAAATAATAGGATTCACTAAAGATAATATGGTTGAATCAATAAGGAAGTATTAAGAGGAAGAAAAGAAGAAGGTTGAAGTAGATAGTCCAATTGACATTGATGAAGATGCTCCACTACCCTACATTCCTATCATTACACCATCTAGGAGAAAATATACAAGGAGCTCAATGAATACTTCTACTAGTCCATCTGAGAAGAATCCTACAAATAAATATGAGATACCTAAACCATCTACACCAAAGGCCACACCATCTAAATCTATGAAACTAAAGGTTGTTCCTGAATCATCAAAAAAAAAGTTAATAATTAAAGGAAAAGATTATATATAGAGGAACTAAGGAGGATGATAGAGATGAATCCACTAACTCAAATGATTCTAAGAATAAGGTAAGGACCAAAGGAGCCAAGGTAGAAAAAGTGGTAATAGGAAAAGTGCATGAACAAGTTAGTACTAGTAAGCCACAATTTTCAATGAATGATGTGTTGTTGAATATGACAAAGCATGGAATCTTAGTTTAGTTAAAATGATATTATCATAGATATAATGAAAACAAGAAGAGAATATTATGAGATGGAATCATAGTGTATTTGAAAAAGTATAATAGAGATTTGGTTCAGATCAAAGAGGACATCCTTGATGATCTATTTGACAAACTTGAGGCTAGAATATTGACTGCATTAGAAAAAGATGAGAATATTAGAGGTCATAACCAAATTATGTTTGGTTATTTCAAAAGATGAATTAAACATTATTCTTGAGGAAGCCAAGTAGGAATTGATGACCAAATCAAGAATGAATATGATCATGAGTAGAAATATAGATGAGGTTGTTGAGGAAACTGAAGAAGTAATAGGTAAAATCTCATTTTATAATTAGTATAAAGAACCATCTAAAATTGATAGGAAAGAGACTCATATAGATGCCACAAATATTGATTTTCAAACAAGAGATGAGGAGACAGATGTTTTTATCTTTGGTGTACCAATTACACTTTCCACAACAAATGATGATGAAAATTGCATACCTCAAGTGTATAACTAAAAGGAAACTATGACTAAGGATGAATATGATCTTATCAGAGAAGAGGCAAAAAAAGATAGTGCAAAAGACATGTCAAAAGTAACATATGAGGAATTAAACAAAGGGAAAGTTGAGGTAGAGATGAGGCATAATATAGATCAGAAGGAAGATGGAGTGAGAGAAGAAAAAAACCCTATGGAAGAGAAGACTCATGAGAGAATTGCAGAAATGAAGAGTGAGCATATTGAAAAGGCAAGAGACATTATAGAGGCAGTAACTAAATTCATGGATGGAGACATCACTGAGTTGGAGTGAATGCAGATCGTGTAAAGTCCAATTGAATTGGATGCTCTCAATTCAGCTCAATTGTTGGGAATTTCTTTGGTGTCTTAGTTCAAAGAAAGATAAAGGATTTTGAAGACTTATGAGGAGAAAAAAATTATATCTAGGGAAGAAGGTATTTTGGGAAGGATCATGCCAACTCATAAATATGATCTTAATGAGTTGACATCAAGTCAAATTGAAGGGTTATTAGATGTGGTTGATACTCATTTTCAATCCTTAGATAAATATGAAATGATCAAGGGTTAGAATGAACTCAATACTAGGAGATTCAATCAGTTGAATATTATGATTGAAAAGGATAGAACTTCATTAGGATTTTCTATTCAGTAGATAAAGATTGCATTATTAGGAGGTAAAGTCTAAAAATCTTGTATTTATTATCCTAAGTATGTTTCAAATGTGGATAAAATTTTTAAGGATGGTGAGAAGGAACTTTATAAAATGATATCACAAGGATTTGATCCCTTAAAGGAATTAGCATTAGTTTATTTAGCACAAGTGACAAAACTTAATGGTTAAATTAGAACTCTTAACATTGATAGAGACGGAGTAAAGGAAAGGATCAAAGAACTAATGAATCAAATTGTTCCTAAGCTAGACATTTTGTTAAGATGAATGAATGAGGCAAAAGCAACATATAACTCTCTAGATGCACCTGATTTGGGAGAAGTGGATAAGTTGGCCTACACCATTTTAGGATAGATTGAGATAGAAGAGAGTATCAATAAATATTGGAGCATAGATTTTTCCACTCTAAAAGATAATTTCTTAGATGTATTTAAACTATTTTAAGAATTCTTTTTATACTTAAGTATATAGGCAGATGATATAGGATTTTGGTAGTTGAATTTTGAGGAGGATCCCATCCTTTTCCATTGATGTTAAATGGGGAGGGATAAGGAGTGAAAAATTAATTATTTATCTTAGGGGGAGCACATATTTTTGGGTAGGGAAAGACCTATTGTAAATTGGCATTTTGTTTGGACACTTAGTCATTTTTCACTAAGTGTTGTCATCAATACCAAAAGGGGATATTGTTGGAAAGAGGCATTGATATGGATAGATTGTATGATGTCATTGATGGAAACTACACATATATCCTATGGTAACTTGATATATTTTTTTATTACTTAAAGGTCAAACTAAGTATTTGGCTAAGTATGGTAGAACCGTGGACAATATATAGGATCGTTATGGATAGGTTCAGTTGAATTTTGAGTTGTGAAGTTAGAGAGATATTATAAAAGGTATATTATATGATATCCTATGATCACACCTTCTTATGTTATTATTTCTTGAGTTTTGAAGATCTAAGTATCGATTTTATATATAAGTGTGAAGGATAGTGATAGTTAGATGTCGGATCGAGCAAGAATCCTAACATATCAATGATTTGATTAGTTTACTAGTTTTATTTGGTAGAGCCAACATGATTGATGACATCTATTTTTTTTTTTAGGTTAGCATGAAGTTTTGAGTATGGATTTGGCTGACTCATCTTACACATTTCATTTATGTTTGAGGTCAACCAGTCAAATTATTTTCTTTGTAATTAGGTATATAAGCTTGATTTTTTGTGGAAATCTTATGATGAAATTGTAAGAGTTTATTGTGTGGAGTATATAGGTGATATGGTGATAGTTTATGTATGTGAAGAACTTGATTATAGTGGTTAGATTGATGTATATGTTTTTTACTTAAATAGAACTATATAGGCATAGTTGACGCTATTTCTTAGTTCACTCTCTTGGATTGCAGTCCAAAATTTTGTATGGAAGTGAGCCTCTATATGTATGTTGTAATTTGAGTAGTGATCTCTAGGCCATGGGCCTAAATGCAAGTTCATTCCCATTTTTTACTATTTCCCTTAACCGAGTTACTATTATTTTTGTAGAAGTAATTTGTTGGTTCCATCTCCAATGTGGTTTTTCCCTTAACCCATTTTCCATACAAAAAGCATGGTGTCATGAGTTTATGGATGTTTTCTTTGTGTTTGGTTGTTTACTTTTTAATGTACTTGGATTATGATTGTGAAATAAAATATTTAAGATGAAAAAAAATTAGAACATTGATTCACTCCCCCTCTCAATGATCCTTAATACCAACATAGAAGTGTGAATATTAGTTTTGTGATGTGATTCTATGAGAATGTACACTAGGATATCAGAGTTTGAGATAGTTTGGATGATGTTTGTCTTGAACTTGGTCTCTTGAGATAGTGGTTCAAGGACAGTTTCATACTAGGAGATTTTTTGGAGGTGGTGTGTTGAAGGCTTGTTCATTTTGATTCATATTATTACTATATCCTTCTAGAAGATGATGTGTCCTTCATGATATTTTTGTATAGATATATATATTTCCCTAAGGTAGTGAGATGAAACTTGCAAGTCCTTTATATCTTTCCCTAAGATTATACATTTTGGCTTTTAAGTCCCTTGTATCTTGTCCTAAGGTTGTGTGCTTTATCTTGAAATTCAAATTAGGAGAAAAGATATTCCTTTCGCTTGAGCCTAAAATATTATTGTAATTAGTTGTTCATATATAGTGAGTTAGATCCCACCATGGTTTTTCCCATATTTAGTTTTCCATGTAAAAATATGGTGTTCTTGTGTATGTTGTCCATTTCTTTATCTTTCTTAGTTATTAAGTTGGTTAAAGTTAATTGATGTGGATTTAAATTCAAAATATTTTAAGTATATGTATAAGATTGATTCACCCACTCCCTCATCTTAATATTGTGGTGTGTTCAACAATATTTATAAGCATGGGAAAGGACTTAAACCTATTACAAAAATTAGTTAAACTAGAAAGAAAGAAGAGTGTCATGAGGGATGAGACTACCAATTATTACAAGAAAGAAAAAATAACACACAAAAAAAATAACACTAGAGGGAAAAAGAATAAATCAAACCTAATAATTAGTAATCTTTCTCAAAACCATAATAGCTTGACATTCAATGTTGAGGATATTAATTTAAAAATTGTAGTATCCCTCTTAGTACTTTTGTTTATAGCTTTACCTTTCATCTCTAACCTCTTAGATATTGTCTTTTATAAATCCCTTAATTTAACCAAGTATCTCTATTATTTAGATTTCCATTATTGTTTTTATCATTATTGATGAGAGTAACAACCTTAGGAGTTTTATTCTACTATTAAGCCTTTCTATACTCACCTTGTGTCACTTATTTGTAATTATGTTGATAGGTCCTTCCTAAAGTTTTTTATTGTTGTTTAGACTCTTATCTTGCGCCTAGTAAAATAGTTAAATAGGTTCCAACTATTTAATTAACCAATCTAACATTTCTTCCAATAATAATTAAATAATTACATTTATTCATTGAAGTAATTTTACATATTCTTCTTTCAATGTTTTATCCTTAAATAAATAAATAGATTTAAACATTTTCTCAATATTATCCCATAAATAATATAAATACACCATGATTTATTCAATTCCTCTAAAAATTTACTCATCATTAGTTGAATAAAAAAATAGCTCATTAAATAATAATTTATATATTCCTTTGTCACTTTGATTAAAATAATCAAATCCATTCTTACACATGGCTTGAAAGTATACAAGGTTCCCAAAATACAATTCTTAATCTCCACCCTTCCTCAAGATTTGATAGAATATACACCCTCTAATCCTCAATCATTTCCCTAATCATGTACACAAATCACATGATGTCATTTTTCATCTTCTCATCGTTCTTTATATGAGGATCAACTCTAACCCTCCATCCAACCTATCTAAAATCTACAAATTGATCCATTTGCAAACTTTTTTCAATAAGTCGATTAGATGCAGCAAAGTTATGCTATAGAACTAGGTAACTACATTCAACTTCAACCTCCAATTAATCACTTGGATCACAACAATTATGTCATAAAAGGTTGTGTGGTAACAATTGATAACTTTTATCATATTTTAAATTATTTTCTCTTTATCAAAGATATGTTCTTGATATATATTAGGATTCTTATTTGATGCTTATTTATAACTTATTTTCCCTCTAATTTAGCATTCACATTCTAGAATTTCTAATGTCACCATGTACCAATATAATTTTTGTAGTCATTTAGGTTTTTCTAAGGATTTTTTTTGTAGATATATAACCTACCTTAAATAGTTATAAAATCATGACAACTCATCATGGGAGTGACATGCATCTAGTAACATTTTCCAACATCTTCCATTTGTGTTTCGGGCATCTAGTTCTAGGATTGTTGGCTATAAAGTGAAGAAAAGGACCAAAATTAGTATATTGGTTGCAACAAGAATAATTGGAATCTCTAATTTAAGAAATTTGAAATTGATTCATATCCAATTCTCTTCCCTATTAGTATAAATTTTGTTGGAAAACTAAGGTGAAAAAATGAATAAGGATGTGCCTTGCATATGCGTATGTGTTGGGAGGTTGTAATTGTTGAATAAAGTGTTGAAACCATGGAACCAATGCCTTCATTTGCACATAATAATAAAAATATTCTATAATGAAATAAACCACCAAAAAATATATATCTTCATATATACATATTTTAAAGAAAACTTGATGAAACCATGGAAAGTAATTTATCTCAACATTCAACACACTTGTGTCATGTGTCAAAAAAAGCCAATGAAAAATTAAAAACATGCAAAGTTTGCAAGGAAAAATATTGCCTGACCTTGTAAAATAATGAATTCTTTTTAAAATGAGACAAACCAAACTAGTATCTCTTATGCTACTTCAATCAATTCACAATAAAATAAACAATGAATCTAAAAAATAATATTAGCATTATAAAGATACTACTAGATTTTGGAACTCCAGACTTAATTTTTTGTAGCCAACTCCATGAAACAATATTGAATTCCAATTAAAAAAAAAATTCACTTTCACCCCCTTTATTTTCATTTATGTAAAATGTCTCAACATAGATAAGACACATGGATTAATTTTTCCAAAATGTGGAAGTACAAACTAGGCATGTAGACTATTTTGTAGAATGTGGATGATCTTCAACAACCCTATAAAATTGTCCAATTAGCTTGGACGGCCATAGTTTATCATGAGGTGATTCATTATATAAATATGGAAAATATTCCTTCTATGATACTACAACTAGATATGATGAAGGCCTATGATTGTGTTAATTGGGATTTTCTGATTGCTATTTTGAAAAACTGAGTTTTTTTGTTAAGTGCACTAAATGGATTGCATCTTTTTTTATCAAAAAATAGATTCTCAATCTTACTAAATGGTTCCCTATGTGTTTTCTTTGCATCCATAATGGGTATACGTCAAGGAGACTTCTTATCTCCATTTTTTTTTTATTAATGGTTGAAGGCTTAAGTACAGAAATTAAGGCAGTGAATGCTAGTTGTCTTTGGAAAGGATTCTAAATTTTAAATGTATCAAATGCTTTCACTGACTTCTTATTTGTAGATGACACCATTTTATTTGGTAGAGATAATATGTTTGAGGCCATGTCCATCAAAAAGGTTGTTGATGAATATGTGAACCTCTCTGGACTTGATTAATAATTAGAAATATTTTTAAAAATTCATGAATGTACCTCTATTTGTGCAAGAAATATTATTGAAGTTTTGGAAATTCAAAATGAGATAATTTCCTTTTAAATATTTAGATATCTATTTCTTTTCTATCTTTGAAAAGCATATTTTTTTTGGAGAAAATTGTTTCCTCCATTTCCAAAATAGAGTACTATATTGGAAACATGTATTTCTCACTTTATCTTACAAATTAACAATGATTAAATTCATTATATTTTGTTGTTTCTTTGTATCTAATGTTTATCCTAAAATTACCTAAAGGACATTTAAAAGATCTTCACACCTCATTGAGATCTTTTCTTTGGGAAGATAACAAAAAATGAGAAGCATAAAATTTCTCCATTGTCCTGGTAGAAACTTTGCCTTCATGAAAAATTATGTGGGGTTGGCATTCACAACTTGGATTACAAAACAAAGCACTAGGGGATAAAATGTTCTATAAATTGTATCAATTTCCTAGTTATAATTGCATTAAATTAATTACAACCAACTATCTAGATTCTCAAGATCCAAAAAGAACCTTTATAAATACTCTCTCGAAGAGATCTAAAATCTAGAACTGCATTTCCTCTTGTAGAGTGGTTATCCATCCTTATTTGTCTTGGTTCATACATAATGGAAAAAAATCCAAGTTTTGGGAGGATTCTTGGAATGGTTGTATGATGCAAAAAGGGGAACTGATACATGGCCTAGGGCACTCCCAAATACCAAGCCTACTTGTAGGTTAACAACTCAGAACCAACAACATGGAGTAGGAGAGAAGGAATGCAGATATCTTTCATTTATTCATCAAACTTCATACATGTCAGGTTGTAAGGCCTTCCTAGTTATGACCAATATAATGAAATTTAATTAGAGAGAAATAAGAGTAGTCCTCATACATGCAAGGATACAAACTTCATATTTTATCTCTCTCATCAACAACTCCTCCTTTAACCCTAGAACAACTCTACTTATTTATACAAGAGGCCACTAAACAGGTCGGCTCAAAAGATCCTTTAGATGTAGGATTGGAGAAAGAAATGACCTAGATTTAGGTCCACACATTTCCCAATGAGCAATTCCAACATTAATATCATGACCAAAATTAACTGCACATGTCGGCCAACATCAAATAATTAACTACACCAATCGGTGCAATCAAGAACCAAGCCACACCGAACACACCGAACCAACTTGATAAAGAACACTACCGAACCAACTTGTTAAAGAACAAAAAAGTGGTAATTGAGCTCACCAAGGAACAATGAGAACACTCCACCAAGAGCTCCAAGAAGCTACCAAGAAAACCAAACAAGCTATCAAGCAACCAAACAAGCTCTAACATATTTTTGCTTGATCCAAGATTTCCATAAACCCAAGATGCTCCTACATTAGACACTCGGGGTTGAAAAGAAATAATTTGATGAATCATGTGTTAGGTGCAACCCGAGATGAATCCAACTCAGATTGAGAAATCCATGTACTATCTTCAATCAGTTTGTTCTTCTACTTTACCAAATAATCCATGTAATCCTTTCCTCTCGTGCTTCTTCCAACTCTTTTTTCCAAAAATTGCTCAACTTCTTCCATTCTCTTCTTAGGATAATCACTCAGTGCTATCACTTTTTTATCGGGTTCATGATACTCATACAAATCTAAAATGTTGAATATAGGTGATATATCCATGTCATGAGGTAATTCCACTTCATAAGAATTTCCATAGTCAAATTTCTTCAATACCTTGTAGGGACCAAATTTCTTTATCTTCAACTTACCATATGTTCCAACAGTAACTCTGCCTTTCTTCAAATGAACCATTACTTCAGCACCAACATAAAAAATCTTATATAATGACTTCATAAACTTAGAAAATTCTTCTCCTTCAACACTCCTCTTCTCTTCTCCAACAATATCCTTCAAGTTTGATATACCTCTCGATTGTGTGCCAGTAACAATCTCAAAAGGTGATTTTCTAGTACTCTTATTCACTAAATTATTGTATGCAAACTCTACTTGTGCTAACATTAAATCCCAATTACTCAGTTTGTCTCTAACTAAGCATCTCAACAAGTTATCCAAACTTCTATTTACAACCTCTTTCTATCCATTAGTTTTTGGGTGAAATGTAGAACTATACTCCAACTCAGTGTTCAGCTCCTTTCATAGATTCTTCCAAAAATAGCCAACAAACTTACTATCTTGGTCAGAAATTATACTCCTCGGTAATCCATGCAATCTGAAAATTTCCTTAAAGAAAAGATCTTCTATATTCATTACATCTGATGTTTTTCTACATGGTATGAAATATTCCATCTTGGAAAATCTATTCACAACAACAAATATGGAACCATTACCTCTTGATGTCCTCGATAAGCCAAGAACAAAATCCATGCTGATATCTCTCCAAGGTTCCTAAGGAATAGAAATCAATGTATACAATCCAGTATTCTGACTTACTCCTTTTGCAACTTGACAAACTCCACAAATATTTTAACATCCTTATATAACTGAGGCCAAAAATACTTTTCCTTAAGAAAAATCAATGTCTTATGAATGGCCAAATGTCTAGCAAAACCACTAATATGTTTCTTCTTTATCAAATTAGTTCGCATTGATCCTCTTGATATAAATAACCAAATTCCTTTGAAAAAAACACCTTCTTCAATGAAATAGTTTTCCCACTTACTCAGTTTATCTAGAATAGGTGCTCTACACATTCTCCATGGCTTAGAAAAATCAGGGTTAGTTTCATACAAATTCTTCATATCATCAAAACCAAGAACCTCAATTCTCATTTCAGTCATCAGAGATCTTCTTATACTCAATGCATCAGCAACACGGTTAGACACTCCACTCTTATGTTTTATCATAAATGTAAAATTCTACAAATATTCAACCCAGTTCATATCTCTTTGATTCAATTTATTTTGACTATCCAAAAACTATAAAGCCTTATGATTAGTATAAAATAAAAATTCCTGTGGCATCAAATAATGTCTCCATTTCTTCAAGGACTGAACAATATCATAGAATTCTTGATCATACACAAAATATTTCCTTTTAGCATCATTCAACTTCTCACTAAAGAAATAAATAGGTTTACCTTCTTGACTCAACATAGCTCCTATTGTACTTCCACTTGCATCACATTCAACTTGGAATACCTTATTGAAATTAGGTAAATCTAACATAGGAAATTCAACAACCTTCTATTTCAAAGTCTCAAAACTCTTATCATCTACATGTGTCCACTTGAATTCTCTTTTATCTCCTCTCATTGTCTCAGTCATAGCATTGTAAATTGAACTAAAATTTCTAATGAACTTTTGATAAAAACTTGCTAAATCATGGAATGATCTTACCTCACCAACATTTTCAAGTGTAGGCCAATCAAGTATATCTTCAACCTTCTTAGGATCTATCTTCAAACCATTAGCTAAAATCACAAATCCCAAATACACAATCTCTTCTTTCATGAAGGAACACTTTTTACAATTAATCAGCAACTTTTCATCTTTCAATCTCTGCAACACCTGTTTAATGTGCAACAAATGATCTTCTCTAGTTTCACTAAATATTAAAAAGTCATCTAAGTATACA
This sequence comes from Chamaecyparis obtusa, assembly GCA_027943335.1. Classification (NCBI taxonomy): domain Eukaryota; kingdom Viridiplantae; phylum Streptophyta; class Pinopsida; order Cupressales; family Cupressaceae; genus Chamaecyparis; species Chamaecyparis obtusa. The sequence continues at coordinate 98,735 of BSBK01002839.1, forward strand.
ATCACAAATTTACCCAAGAATTTATTCTAAACCACATTCATTAACCTCATAAAAGTACTTGGTGCAATATTTAAACCAAAAGGCATAACTAACCACTCATACAAACCTTCTTTTGTCTTAAAAGAAGTCTCCCATTCATCACCTTCTCTTATTCTAATATGATGATATCCACTCTTCAAATCAATCTAAATAAAATATTTTTCTCCACTCAAAAAATCCATTATGGCATCCATTCTTGGTATAGGGAATCGATACTTAACTGTTATCTTGTTGATTTCTCTAGAATTAGTACACAGTTCCCATTCGCCATTATTCTTAGGTGCCAACACAATTGGTATTGTACACAAACTCAAACTTTCTTTGATCAAACCTTTCTGATAGGGTATCCTAGGGTTCCTTCCTTGAGTTAGAACCAATTTATGTTCTCAACCTCTCCAACTCCCTAATACTCTTATCAGGTTCACAACAAGGTTTTTCCTTATTTTTGAATGACCTTCACTATGTCCTTCCTTGGAGATCACACTACCATTTCCCCAGGGTATCTACCAATGTTAGACTTCCCTTGTCTTCTCATGCTCCTCAAATGGCTTTAACCTCCAAAACAAGTTTAGATCCTTGCAAAGTGTTGGATATGCTCAAAATCATGTCTAAAGTGAGTTCTTGGTTCATTTCATCAATTTCTTTGGTAAGCTTCCTTACCGATCTCTAAATTTGTTCATTTAGGCCTTGTAGCCTTTTTCCCCTATTAGGCCTCCTAATCTAGGTTTTCAAAATATTTAGCTCATTCACTCCAAAGTATCTCCCAAAAAAATTATGGATTCCTTCTTACCTTGGGTATTTCCAAGAGATTTTGTGGTTCTTAGGTTCCCACACTCCCGTACAGTACCGTAACCAACCAATGAGGGTTTTAGGGTCTCACTGGCTCTCGTTGATCCAAGAAATGAAAGGGTAGCCAAATGGATTGGCCTAGAAATAAAAACTTCATCAAAATTTTATTTGGACATAGTGAAAATTTCCAAATTCTCATACTCTACTTTTCTAATCACCCCTACAAGTTATATCTCTTTTCTTATCCTTGTTCCTAGTTGGGCATGGCTCTGGCTCACCTAAGGAAATGTCTTAAAAATAGAAGATCTCCTTTCTAGAACTCCTCCTTGGCTATGTACATCATAAATTGGCTTCACTTCCATGTCCCAACAAGTCATGATGATTTTCATAGTGGGATTTTATGGGGAAGCCATGTTTGCATAGTCTATTACATGTCGACCAGTAAACTGGCTTGAAAAAAAGATTTAAAATAGAAAAGAAAATCTTATTTACAGAGTCCCTACTTTTATAGAATGTAAGTAAACACCTAAAAAAAAATAAAAATGATCAAAAGAGTCTTACTCCAATCCATTACTAATCATCTTCACAAAATACAATGCAAACTATGACACGACAGAGACATTGTCCACACAGCAGAATAATAAAAATTAAATGTTAAAACTCCTAGCCTCAGGATTCAAGATTTTTGGGGTATTTAATCATTTTCCCATGTGTGAGTGTGATTAGGGATTTAAGACAACCCTAAGTTTGGTTTTGGTCACCTTAAGATAGAAGTTGTCATGACAACAATTTTGCAACTTTTCAATTTTGCATTCTTGCTTTGAAATTTTGCTTCCTTGCTTGGCTAACACACTCCTAACCATCTAGAGAGATCTAATAGCCTCTCTAATCCCTCTTTTGACTCAAAATAATTTCCTCATGACAAATTTGAGGTCTTTTGGCACTTTTAGATCCATCCTATAGTCTAGGATTAAGAGTAGCTCCTAGGTACACCTTACCCCTTCACAACTTCTACTCATCCTTATTGAAACTTAAGACATCTAGAAAACCTCCTATATCATGTAGGACTCATAAGGAATCCTTAGAAACTCTTGATTTGGCTAGGAACAGATGTACAAGCCAAAATGAACTAGGAATTAGCCCAAATGAACTAGGACTTGATCAAGCTAGGATTGATGCCCAACTTGTTGAACTCTGTCTCTGACACCCATGTAGCCTCAACATCTTCCAGTCCCTACCATTTGACTAGATGTTCTATGTAGATCAAGTTTCTAGTCTTCTTTTCCACTCTTGAACTAATTATGTTTTCAGCTTGTGGTGTGGGTGTAGTTGGCAAACTGATATTTTGTACCTCTTCAATCACATATGCTTGGCTTTATTCTATAATTGGAATGGGTCCCTTGTATAGTACTAAGTCTTCCACATTAAATATTGGTGAGAGTCCAATGTCTCAGGGTAGGTCATCCTTGTAGGCATTATTTCCATACTTTTCTAAGATGGTACATGGTCTGAGTCTCTTCATCTAAAGCTTGTGGGGTACTCCCTTCTGTAATATGGCCTTGTTGAGGTGAACCATGACTAGGTCCCCAACTTGGAATTGAATATCTCTTCTCCTTTCATACACCTATTTTATCTTGTTGGTATTCTCTGTGAGATATTTTTTGATTGCATCATGGACCTCTTTCATTCACTAACTAAAATCTTTAGTATAACCACTCCTAGGGTTCTTGTCTCCCAAATCTCTAAGTTTACAGATACCTCTCAAATGTATCCCATATACCACCTCAAAAGGTATTTTCCTTGTGGTTTTATTGATGGTATCATTACATGAAAATTATGCTTGGAAAATGATGTGTTCCCATGTCTTCCCATATTCCTTGGTTAGGCACCATAGGAGATTTCCTAGACTCGTATTGACAACCTTACTCTGACCATCAATTTGAGGATGGTAGGCAGACCCAAATGAGGGGTTGGTTCCTAGATTTTTCTATAAGGTCTTCCAGAAATGAATCATGAATTTGGAGTCTCTACCTGATACAATGTTGTGTGGGATACCATGAATCCTAATTGACTCCTTGAAAAAGAGCTTGGCAATGTGGCAAGCATCATGTGTAGTTTTTCATGGAAAAAAGTGGGCCATTTTGCTAAACTTGTCCACAATGACATAGATGTTTTCATAGCATTTCTTGGTCTTGGGGAGTCCAACCAAAAATTCCATGTTGAGACACTCCCATGGTCTACTTGGGATTGGGAGGGGTTGGACGTACAACCCTGCATTGCTTGATGTTCCCTTAGCCTTCTGACATACCATGCAATTATCCACATATCTTATGATGTCTTGATTCATCTTAGGGTATTAATAGTACCTTTGGACTAACTCCAAGGTCTTGTGAACCACAAAGTGTCCACCGAGTGACCCATTGGTTTTCTCTTGTATGAGGTTCTCCCTCATTTAACCTTTTGGAACACATAGTTGACCTCCCCTAAATAAAAGATCATTTTGAAGTGCATAATTAGAGAATTGATTGTGTAAATGGTTTTGATAGTCCTTGCATACCTTATAGATAGTGGAGAAGTCTTCATCTTCTGGGTATAGATCCTTGACACTATGTATCCCTACAATTTTCAATTTGATTTCTTAAACTATCAAGAGCCTCCTACTTAAAGCATCTACTACCTTTTTATGTTATCCCTTTTTGTGCTTGATAGAAAATGTGTAGGCTTGGAGACTCTCATCCCACTTCATGTGCTTTTGACTAAGCTTTTCTTGTGAGTTTAGGAAGCTTAATGATTTGTTGTCTATATAGACCAAAAAATCCTTGGGGAGGAGGTAGTGCCTCCATTTATTTAGAGCTTGGAATAAGGCATATAGATCTAATTCATAAGAAGAATAATTCTTCTTTGCATCATTAATATTTTCACTCTGAAAGGCAACTAGCCTACCTTCTTGACTGAGGACTGCTCCAATGGCTATGTTGTTGGCATCACATTCAACTATGAAGAGTACCTCAAAACTAGGAAAAACCAAGATTGGTTGTGTGGAAATTATATGTTTTAAGGTCTCAAACCCCTTGTTGGCTTGTTCATTCCACTAAAACTTAGTCTTCATTCCACCCTTTATGGTGTCTAGCATAGGTGCACATATCTCACTAAACTGTCTGATGAATTTTCCATAAAATTGTCCCAACCCATGAAAGCTTTGTACATCTGTGGTAGATCTAGGAGTGGGCCAGTTTATTATTGTCTTCACCTTGTCAACATCCATTTTCAAGTTTCCTTGTGATATGAAAAAACCAAGGTACACTGGCTCATGCTTTGTAAATTCACACTTGTCCAAATTTATGGTTAGTTTCTCTTTATGCAATCTTTCCAAAACATTTTTTAAGTGCTCAACATGAGATGCCCTATCCTTGCTAAAAATCAAGATGTCATCTAGGTATACCATAACATACTTACCTATTAAGTACTTTAACACTTCATTAATTAACATTATAAAGGTGAAAGGGACAATTGACAACCCAAAGGGCACCACTAACCAATCATGAAGACCTTTTGTATTTTTTAAGGTTGTTTTCCACTCATCTCCCTCATGGATCCTAATTTGGTGATACCTACTTTTTAGGTCAATCTTTGAGAAATACTTGGCACCCCCTAGACAATCCATTAGGTATTCTATCCTAGGGATGGGGAACCTATACCTTATGGTGATTCTATTTATGGCTCTAGAATCAGTACACAACCTCCAAGTACCTCCTTTCTTTGGGGCTAAAAAAGTGGGAATAGCACAAGGACTAATACTCTTCCTAATGAGGCCTTGGTTAAGTAACTCTTGTATTTTCTTGGAAATTTCCTCATTCTGCTGAGGAGTCATTTTATAGGCCACCTTGCTGGGTAGTGAGGCTTCGGGAATGAAATCAATCTAATGGCTAATAACTCTTTTAGGAGGTAAGGTGGTAGGGTATCCTTCACTAACAATCTCCTTGTAATGACTTAGGAGTTCTTGCACTTCTTTTTTAAGCTCCATCTTTTTGTCCACCTTATCTCCCTTAGGCTTCAAGACCACAACAAACCCCACTCCTTCTCCTTCCTCTATAGTTTGCACAAATTCTTTCTCCCCAATCATAAGTACATTTGTCCCTACTATCTTTTCTTCCTCCTCTTCTAAGATTGATCAAATCTTGTATGTTACTCCTTCCTTCTTAAAAGAATAGGCATTCTTGTGCCCATCATCAATGGCCTGTCTGTCAAACTGACATCATTTTTCTAGTAGAAGATGGCATACATCCATGGGTAGGACATCACATAACACCCTATCCTTATATCTCCCTATGGTGAAGTCCACCCAAGCCTACTCATTCACTAGAACATGTTGGCCCTTGTTCAACCAAGTGACCTTATAAGGATTTTTATGTGGTATCTTTGGAAAACTTAACTTGTTAACTGCCTCCATTGAAACTATGTTATCTGTGGAACTTGAATCCACTATCACCTTACAAAATTTTCCTAAGATCTTGCATTTGACCCTAAATAGGGCTCTCCTTTGGCTTGGTTCTTCTCTGAGTGGTTCCTTACTAAGGGTCATCCTTATCATGAGGTTGTCTCCTTCTTCGGAATCCAATGCTACTTATGTTATCTTATTACTTGAGGTTTCTTCATGAACATAGATCACCCTTCTCTCACCACCATGAGATATGGAGCTCTTCTCTAGACACCTATATGCTGGATTTCCTAACTACTGATAGTTGTAACATTTCACTGAAGAAAAGTATTAACATCTTCCTGGTCCACTTGATCTTCCCCTTGAATTATTGTTTGAGTTTCTATCTCTATTATAGCCACCTCTATTGTTGTATCTTCTCTTCTACCTTGAGAGAAAGATGGTAGCATTGGTGGACTGTTCTTGGACTTAATAGGTTTAGTTCCTCTTGAATAGTCCACTTCAACCCATTTAGGTATCTTTCCACTTTGAGGCTTTCTTCTTCCATCGCATGTGACCTCAAACATAACTTTTGAAATTCTTCTGTGTAGGCACTAACTTCTAGGTCCTTCTACCTCAAATTTTGCCTCTTCTTATGGAGTTGTAACTCATAATCTTCAAGAAGGTAATTTTCCTTCACTTTAGCAAGCATTCCCCTCCAAGTGACTCTAGGAAGCCTACCTTCTTTCTCTCTCTCATTCTGCACAAATTTCCACCAAGTTAGAGTTGGTCCCCTCATTCTTGATTTGTCCACCTTAACCTTCTGAGCTTCACTTATTTTTTCACACTCAAAGTGATTCTCCATTCCCTCTATCCATTCAATTACTAACTATGTCTCCATCTTTCCAATGAATAACATAATTCCCTCCAAGGAATTGCCACTCATGGCCCTTATTTTCCTGAAGAAAGGTTCCTCTTTTTTCTCAGGGTCAGGTTCTAGGATTTCTTCCTCATCCTCTTCTTTCCCTCTATCATTAACTTCCCTAACCCTCTCACTGACTTCCTCTACCTTGAATTTCATTTCTCTAATTTCCTTAGCCATTTGTTCCATCTTCTCCCTCAAGAGTATTTTTTCCTCCTCTTGATCATCTAGTTTCTTGGCTAATTCCACATTAGTCACCATCTTTTTTTCACCCACTGATTTAGAGGAATATAACATCTATTCTTACCTAGCCTAGGTCTTATTAGGCTCTAATACCAATATGATAGGGTACCCTAGGCTTACTTCCTTGAGTTTGAACCAATTTAGGTTCTCAACCTCTCCAAATCCCTAATAATTTGATCAGGGTCACAAGGTACTTCCTTATTTCCTAAGTGCCTTCACTATGTCCTTCCTTGGAGCATCACACTCCCATTTCCCTAGGGTATCTACCAATGTAAAACTTCCCTTCTCTTCTCATGCTCCTCAAATGGAATTAACCTCCAAAACAAGTGTAGATAGTTGCAGAGGTTTGGAGGTTCTCAAAATCATGTCTAAAGTGAGTTCTTGGTTTATTTCATCAATTTCTTTGGTAAGCTTCCTTTCTAATCTCCAAATTTGTTCATTTAGGCCTTGTAGCCTTTTTTCCCCTATTAGGCCTCCTAATCTGCATTTTTAGGATTTTTAGCTCATTCACTCCAAACAATCCCCCACAATAATTATGGATTCCTTCTTCCCTTAGGTATGTCCAAGATATTTTTTGGTTCTTAGGTTCCCACACTCTTTTATAGTACCCTAACAAACTAATGAGGGTTTTAGGAGGATTTTAGGGTCTCCTGGGATCTCCCTGATCCAAGAAATGAAAGAGTATCCAAATGGATTATCTTGGCCCTCAACACTTCATAAAATTTGTTTTTGGACATAATGAAAATTTCCAAAGTCTCATACCCTACTTTTCTAATCACTCCTGCAAGTTCCTAGCCGGGCATGGCTCTGGCTCGCCTAGAGCAAGGTCCTAAAAATAGAAGATCTCCTTTCTAGAATTCCTCCTTACCTATGTACATTATACATTGGATTCACTTCCATGTCCCAACAAGGCATGATGATTTTCATGGTGGGATTTTATGGGGAAGCCATGTTTGCACATTTTATTACATGCCGACCAGTAAAATGGCTTGCAAACAAAAGATTTAAAATAGAAAAGAAAAGCTTATTTACAGAGTCCCTACTTTTACAGAATGTAAGTACACACCTTAAAAAAACTAAAAATGATCACAAGAGTCTTCAATCCATTACTAATCATCTTCACAAAATATAATGTGAATTGTGCCACGACTAAGACATTGTTCACACAAAGAAGAATAATAAAACTTGAATGTAAAAAATCCTAACCTTGACATTTGATATTTTGGGGGTATGTAAGTGTTTTCAAACATGTGAGTGTGATTAGGGCTTTAAGACAACCATAATTTTGGTTTCGGTCACCTTAAGATAGAAGTTGTCATGACAACAATTTTGCAACTTTTCAAATTTGCATTCTTGCTTTGAAATTTTTCTTCCTTGCTTGGTTAACACACTCCTAACCATCTATAGAGATCTACTAGCCTCTCCAATCCCTTTTTTGACTCAAAATCATTAACTCATAACAAATTTGAGGTCTTTTGGCACTTTTTGCTCCACCCTATAGTCTAGGATTAAGAGTAGCTCCTAGGTACACCTTACCCCTTCACAACTTCTAATCATCCTTATTGAGACTTAATACATATAGAAAACCTCCTATATGACTTAGGACTCATAAGGAATCTGTATCATTGGAAAATGGAAGCACTTCCATTTAGGACTAGTTTATCCCTTTGAGTAAGTGGTCTGGGGTCATTTCAAGCACCTTGAGTAGGTCTTTGACTAGATCTAGCTTTTTCCCCTATTCTACTTCTCTCTCCACTTGTTTCCATCCTTTTTCTGGCACTTTATCCTGAGGATTTGAGATCTTTGACCTTAGGGTCAAGAATTACCTTTTGGGTCAAGGTCTACCTTGACCTTGACCTAGGTCAAGGATGACCTTGACTCTAACCTTGGTCAGAGTCAACCTCAACCCTGACCCTAGGTCCAAAATTCAGATTCTGGAGGTTTCAAGATGTTGGGCTTCGGAAAGTTTTATTTCCCACTTTCAGGTTAGTTGTTTTAGATTTCAGAATGGTAAACTCTTAAATTGTATTTAATCTAAGTCCATTTCTAGGGGTTAAGTCTTAATTGTAATTTAATTCTCATATGTCATCCTCTCTATAAGTTTGTGCCCTAGACTAGTATAAAAGGAAGCCATCCTCTCTCATTTTCATATCCACGATCAAGCATCTTTAGTGATCTTTTATCTTCAAGCTCTCAAGTACAATAAAGTGATCAAGAAAGCAAGAGGGAGAAGGAAATAATTCAATCATTCATTCATCCCTAAGCATTCAAGCATTCAAGATCCAATTCATCAAGGAGATCCATTGATAGCCATTGAAGGATTCAATCTCTTTGGAGCCCTCTTGTTGAAGATTTCTCCATCCAAATTCATTCAAGTCTCTTCCTATTCCAAGATCCATTCAAGATTGCTGTTTAAGATCTAATGCAATTGATTTGAGACATCCTACATATAATTCTAAATTCATTTGGAGCATCCATACTTGTGGATTCAAGGATTCGAATCCTCCACAAGGATTTCAACATAAGCAAGGTGAATAGTTCCATTTACTTTGTTTATATATTTTAATTAAATTTCAAGGTTGATTCCAAACTGGGGTTTGACCAAGGAAAACCCCTCATCCAAAAAACAAAACCCTTTTTCTTGTAGGTGCAGGTGCAAGACAACAAATATTAGTGCAGATCTAAGTACCCTTTTTGGCAAACTTTTAGGATCCACGAACAAAATTTTTGTTGGAACAGTGCAGGTAAAGGTCAACTTTTTGGGGTAAGATTATACCCCGTGGTAAGATCTTACCCCTTTTTTAGGTCAAGGATGACCTTTCTTAGAAAAGAAAAAGATTTCTAGGTTTTCTTTGTTTCTACATTTCTAGGCCAGATCCAGTTGCAAAATTCCCCAAAACTGAACACAGACACTAGAAAACAACATTTTCCAGATCTGTCATACTTGAGGTTAGTATTTGTCTTCAATTCAATCAAGATTCCAATACACACTTTCTATAATGAAATATAAGGTTGTCTCCTTTCTTCATATTCTTCATAGATTGATTCTTTTATGCATTAATCACCTCCTTGTGGTTAATCAATTTGGATCTTTCCTTTGGGAATTTGGATTAAGAAGTAGATCTTACATTTCCCACACATCTTTAAACATATTTTATATCATACATTCATTTCCCTTTATTATAGAATCCTTAGAAACTCCTGATTTGGCTAGGATCAGTGCAAGCCAAAATGAACTAGGACTTATCCCAAATCCTAGGTGCTCCTGCACCACTTTCTACAATAACTCTTTCACTTGTCAATTGAGTTCCTAATTATTGGTTGGTGTTAATCAGTGTGGTTCCTTATTTATAAAACTAGCTCCAAGAATCAGATCCATAAAATAACTAATACTTCTCATCAGTGGAAAACCAATAGGTACATTATCAAAAAAGATTTCTTTGTACTCAATGATTTAATTTGCAACCTCTTCAAGAGATTTATCTACTATTTTCTCACTCAGTTTGTTAGGAATCAAAGCATAACAAACATCATTTTTCCTCAAATCCTTAACAAACTTCCCACCTTCCATTAAACAAACTTTCACAGATATGCATATCTCACCAGTAGATTCTTCAATCAAAGGTAACAAAGTTTGTCTCCTACCATCAGCCCAAATAGTATACTTGTGCAATCTCCCATCATATATAACATGTTTATCATATTGTCAAGGTCTACCCAACAAAATATAACAACAATCCATAGGCATAATATCACACAAAACCTTATTGTATTACTTAACAATTTTTATATTCACAAAACATTGTTCACTTACCATCAGTGTATGCTCATCCTTGATCCATGAAATCTGATAGAGCTTTGGGTCCTTCAATCTTTCCAACTGCAACTTTTTAACCACTTCTTCTGATGCCAGATTCTCTAAGCTTCCACTGTCAATGATCACTTTACAAAATTTTTTTACAACTCTGCATCTGATCTTGAACAAAATCTTTCTTACCAAATCTCCCTTAGTCTTTTCACTCCACAATGCTCTTCTGACCATCAGGTCTCCTTCCTTCTCAGGTTCATTTGGTGAACCTTCATGTACCAAAGACTTTCTACTACTAAAAACCTTCTTACTTTCATCTGTACACTCAAATTATGTATGTCCTTCTTCACCATAATTGTAACAAGTTCCTCAGAATCCTCCTCTACCATATCCACCTCAAGAGTAGTTACCTCTTCCTTAGAAAGAACTTTCACCCTTCCACTCAGTCTTGCCTTTGTCATGGTTTGTTTTGTCCTAATCAGATCTACTATTTTCACTATAGGATATACCTCTTCCTATAGGGAATCTACCACCTCTTCCTCTTTGTATTTGTTCATGCCTTTTATTAAATCTCTCCTTAGCTTTTAGGGAAAACTGAATAAGCCTCCTCAATACTCTCCATTTTTACCAGACTGATTTTTTCTATAATAGAATCCCTTTTAACCCATTTAGATATCTTGCAATTCTTTTCACCTCATCTTCAATATGACCAAATATGATATCTAGCCTATAAAATTCATCGATGTAATCTTTCACAGAGCTATCTTTCTACTTCAAACATTTCATTCTTCTAACTAGGTTAATCTGATAATCAAAAGGTAGAAACTTTTCTTTCAATTTGTTTACCATCTTATTCCATACCCTAATTTTTTCTTTACCTTTCTTCTTTCTGTCTATTAACTACAGATCCTCCCACCATAAGGATGCATGAACTTTCAATTTTTTTCTTTCAATTACTTTCTTTTCTTCTAATATATTCTCATATTCAAAGTATTTATCCATCTCGATTATCCAGTCTATCAATTCATCCAAATCCAACTTTCCGCTATGCTCAAGAGGGTTAAACTGCGGTGTAGATTTCAAACTAGTCAATGCCTTAAATAATCTTTCCTCTCCTTGATCCATTATATGTTTAGGTGTTGCTTCCTCCTAAATTTATTTAGCTTCATCATCACTAACATCATCGAGATGTCTTCCTCTGTGTTGGTCTATCTCAACAACTTCTAATCTAGTAGCAACTTGTCTTAGCATATCAGCTAATCCTGGATCTACATCTTGCCTCCCTTGAACCATCTTGAAACCCTCTGTAATTGTAGGTTAGATCACAATCTACCACCCCACAATAATATCACCAACTAGGGATTATAAGAAGGAACCTCCAGATCCAACCTTCTCTCTGATACAACTTGACCCAAGAGGAGGAACTGATACAAGGGCCTGGAGAACTCAAAAATACCAATCCTACTTGTAGATTAACAAATTGGAAGAAACAACATAGAGTAGGAGAGAATGGATGCAGATATCTTTCATTTATTCATCAAACTTCATACTTTTTGGGTTGTAAGTGTTGGAAACTACAATTGAAGCAATTATTGTATTGTCATTGATGTCAAACCTTAACTAGTAAGATTGTTGCTATTTAAGAAAGTACTATATCTATTTGATTTTTTCTAAGGGGAAAGCCAAGGTTGGTGACAATAGCACCTAAGGAAAGGTTGAGTTATCTTGATACTTCAATGAGTACTTGATTATGTGGCATAATGATAAGACAATGTATTGTTTATCTAAGTAAGAATGAAGACTAAACTGGTAGGCTTAACTAAGAAAAAGTGAAGAAATATAGTTTAAGCCAAGTGATATTAGTGTCAACCGAGCTATTATATGCCAAGTAAATTTAGTGTTGACCGAACACCATTTAATTTCTAAGGAAAACAGTATTAGCTGAGGAAATAGTTTTTGAGGTGACCGAGCTTTCTAATGAAGACCGAGGAGTTGAACACAGTATTGACTGAGTGTCAGTATTTTACATTTGTGGGAGAATTTAGATTTCTAGCCGACATCGTTGAGTTCTTGGATTATGTAAAATGTGTTGATTTTATTTATTGATTGTATGAAATCATTTAATGCACTGTAAAACATTTTACTGTAAATCTATTAAGAGATTTGAGATATTTCTAGAAGGATAGATGAAGAACATAAAGTAGGAAGGATTCCATGAATCTGACCTAACCCTCAGATCTATGAAGGAGATTAAGCAGCAAAAGATGTATTGACCTAATAGAGGAAGTATTAAGGAAACCTAAGCTAGAGGTTGAAGAAGAGAGGATGCTACAAGTATTGTTGATATTATTGACTATACAAGCAGACAAGGCTGAAGGAGAAGTGTTGTGACTGCTTGAAGAGATTTCTAAGCAGATCAGTGATGGAGATGGTAAAGGTTCATAGTTAATAAGCTATCATATGTGTACAAAATTGGATCTCATATTTGCAAAGTGAGTTGTATATTTTTCAAATCAATACTACTGTTACTTTCTAACCGTTGTATCAGTCAAAATCCTTTTCACAGAGGTTGACCTAATAGTCATAGGTATAAATCCTTTGAACAAGGTTGCATTCCAATGGAGTGTATGTACATCCTATAACAAGGTGCACTTTTAAAAGTGGTTTAAATCCTTTAACCAGGTCACACTTGACAATGTGTTTGTAACCTTTGACAAGGTTGGCTTTTCACCGAGCTCACTTCAGAAGAGTGAACATAATAGTAATATGTTACAAAGTGGTTTTTCCCAAATTAGGTTTCCACTATAAATCATGGTGTTGATACTTGTGTGAATGTTTTGGTTTGAACATTTCTATGTTTTACAAGTTAGACACTATTGGATAAGTGGATTGCATTGTTATATGTTTCTTTTATGCAATGAGTAATGACCGAGTAGTTGTTGGTTATTAGATTTGATTTGTTGAAGAGTTTTAAAGTTTTTTTTATACATCTAGACCTGAGAACAATTGATTCACCCCCCCTCTCTATTGTTCTAAATCATATTAACAATTATTATCAGAGTTCTTAGTGCTTACAGAGAACAAGTTTGAAGGTACTTGAAGCAAATGATCATGATGTATAAGGAGGTGCCAAAGCTGAATAAGGAGAACTACCCTGCATGGAAAAGCTTGACGAAGTTTCATCTAGCCGGTATTGGTGATTTTGCAAATTATTATGTTGAGCATGATTATGTCACACCTGTTGCACCTCTAACTATCGAGGAAATGAAAGCTAAACAAGAGCACAACCAAGAAATGTTGGAGATTGTATCTACCCTAAGTTATCTTGAATTTGAAGACATCAAAGACTATAGTAATGCAAAGAAAATGTGGGACACCCTTGAAAACATTAGTGTTGGTGACATAAATGTATTGAGAGAAAAAGTTGAGAGCCTAAGAGGTAAATTTGATGAAATGAGAATGCAAGAAGTTGAGAATATTGCACAATATTGTGGCAGAATAAAAGAAGTTGTAAATGCTATTAGAGGAGAAAATGGAACTATTGATGATGAAACTATAATAGGAAAAGTATTGAGAACTTTGCATCCTATCTATGCCATCAAAATTTTAGCAATTCAGGAATCTAGATGTAACCCTAACTGTAAGAATTTGCAAATAGCAAATATTGAACCAAGGATCTAGAGGTTGAAGAAAAGCACAAGAGAGAAAATATGAATGCAAAGATGGATTTAATAGATCCAATGAATTCACCTTGATTGAATTGATGAATAAGTCAATGTTCTGAAATGATTACATAATAGGCCTCCTTATATAGGAAAGGCAATAAGAGAGAATGATAAGGAGCTGATAAGCTATCACCTATGCTAGGTGTAATCACATGTCTACAAAATGTGGATCATCCTCCATTATGCAATAAAGTATGTGCAATGGATTAGGATGATAATGTGATAAGAGCATGAAAGGTGTATCTCACACACAATGAGGTATGTGAAGACAACTATCACACCAAAAGTGGAATTTCTCCTACACCATGTGCTTAATAGATGTGCACTCCTAGGTGTCTCAATCACAAACTACTATGCAATGCATTATCCTAAGTAAGATTAAGTTAAGTGTAATTAGGAATAATTAATTACACCAACACCCCCCCTTAAGTGCAACTTAGGGGAATGCACTTAAACTCACAATGCAAGATGGGTCCCGGCTACTAGGCCATGTTAGGTACCCATGTACAAAATACATGAAATGCATAACTCTCATAAAGTGGAGAAAGATAGAAAACCTCATGGGAAAAACCCTCCCCCAAAAAGAGAGAAGAAAACAAGATGCATGGATGGATGGAGTGCTCAAGACCCCCCAAGAACTACATACATCATGTATATACAAAGAAGTATCCCCCCATAAGAAGGATAGTTGGAGATATGATATCCCCCTATAATGTAGAAGCTCCTATGTTGATGAAGAGTACCTACAAACAATAGATCTACCAATGCTTACAAGAAACATGTCTCCCCTTAGGAAGAAATAGATACATCAAATGATGAAGAAGCCAATCCTTGTGCAAATGGAAGGAGGAAGAAGATGAAGGTCTCCATGCATGAATCTCTGAAGACTGAGTAGGAATCTCCAAGCTCAAGGAATCTATCACATCATGTGACAAATCAAGTGAAGAAGGAGAAGAATCAAGTACACCAATCTCCAAAGAAGGTGAAGAAGTATCCCCAACTATGATGAAACTATCATCAAGGGAAAGAAAAACTCCCTCATGTATGTCTTCCAAATCTGCATCATGAGAATCAACAAATGTTGAAGATGCATCCAAGTAGTCATCACATTTGCAAGATCTGAAACACTATGAATATCCTGCTGATAGTAGAGCCCATGTCTGAAGAAGTAGGAGGTGGAGGAGTAGGAAGATCAACACTTATCTCAAAAACAAAATGATTCAAGTGCCCAAAGTTATCCTCATAATTATCCCTTGGCAAAGGGATGGGTACACCATGAATATCATCATCATTATCAACAAAATTAGAAAAAGAATACAAGCGTGATGTATGATCAACAACTCCCATAGCTATGAAATCTCTAGTCTCCATGTCCCTAATGTAGACATAATCAGGAGTGAACTCAACAATTTTACCTTGTGCTCCATGTGTGATTTGGTAAATAGAAAGGAGATTAGTGGTCAAGAATGGTACACAAAGAACATCATTAAATGTCCCCTCTCCCATAGGAATAGAACCTTTCCCACAAACTCTCATGAATGTGTTGTTACCCATCAAAATATTAGGAGAATTACAAGGCTCAATAGAAGAAAACATATCCATAGAAGATGCCATATGATGTGATGCACCTGAATCAAGAATCCATTTACCTTGCTCAGGATGTGTGGAAGCCAAGAGTGCTTGTCCTTTACCTTTATCTTTAGATGATGATGAAGATGTAGAAGCTACCAAATGTGTAGAAGAAGGAGTAGACACTGATGAGGGAAACTTAAGGTTGTGTTTCTAAATAATGTGAGTTAGCTCATCAATCTTCTTTTGAAAACACTTATGCTCATCATGTCCTAACTTTTGACAATATGCACATTTATCTCTCTTTCTTCTAGATGATTCCTCTCTTGAAGAGGACTTGGAGTTAGTACTTTTTGGTGAAGAAGATTCATTACCTTTGTCATGAGGCTTAGGATCCTTATTGTGTTTCTTTCCTTTTCCATTAGAAGCCTTTGAAGTAGACTCACTTGCAATCAATGCTTGATGTGTGGAAGGCTTCAACTAACCCATGTGTGCCAACTTTTCTGTTCCCTTGTGAGTTGTGCTACAAATTCATCAAGAGAGGGAAATTTGTATGCACTACTAAGAGCATCCATAGTAGCATAGAATGTAGAAACAAAGATAGAATAATCAGGACCAAGCTTGGAAAGAATAGAAAAGATCAATTGTTCATCCCCTTTAACAATGCCACATGAAGAAATCTCCAATCTAATAGTATTGAATTTAGAGAAAAAAATCTAGAATATTGTCAAAATCACTAGGATTAAGACCTATGAGATCATTCTCTAATCTGAATTTCCTCATTCTATCAAGTTTACCAAAGAGTCCTTCCAATGTGACCCAAGCACCATGAGGATGTGTGCAAGATGCAATGTGAAAGAGCAAGTCATGAGAGATGGATGATCTAAGAGAGCCAAGTGCTTTATCCCTTCTATCAAACCATTTTCGCCTTTCTACAGCACCCATTTGAGGTTCTTGATCCTCCCCAAGAGTCATTCTAAGCAATCCAAGACTCAACAAATGATCACTTAAAGAAACTTTCCATTCATGGTAGTTATATGGAGTGAGGATTTTAACCTTTGAATTATCCATATTAACACCAAATAATGACAGATGACTATTGATAACTCCTTTAAATGACTAATGCAAATCAAAAAATTAAAATCCAAGGATTTAACCAAGTGCAATTATATCCCCAAAATGACCTATTACTAAAGTGATATGTCTACCCAAAATAACTCAAATATAATTGCTGATTTGGAAAGTAGATGAAAAATCATGCACTTTCAAAAAAAAATTCACCTCAAAATGTTACCATATGTGCCCAAACGAAGCCCTGGAAGTTGCAAAAATCAAGAACAGACAGAAATAGTCAACAAGATCTGCAATTTCAGACAAATCTAGCCACCAAAATGCAAAATCAATACCACCACTGGAAAATTCAGGAAATTCTACCCAATTTAATAAAAATTGTACCTGATTTAGAGCCCGGATGACCAAGTTATGGCCTCTCAAAGTTGGACTGTCAAATCAAAACTGCATATGGTGAAGGCTGGGAAATCTCCAAAACCTGCTGATGTCATAAAAATGCTATGTTAAATTTGACATTCATACAGCCATCTCTAAAAGCCAATTTTGCCTTGGTTTGATGGCTAAATAGCCGTCAAATTTAAGCTCATGTGTTGAGGATGCAAGCAAAAAATCAGCCCCACTAGATGATGTGGTAGGCCATACTGATGATGTCAGCCAATGACTAGCACTGCATAGGATTCCATATGGGGCACATGGTAGAAGTGTGACATCTGTTGGGCTAATAGTGCGTGCTAACGAGGCTGGGTGACACAGCATCCATGTTGGCATTGAGCAGCGGCCTTTGGTTCTACTACATGGCACTGATGAAGCAGCGCTGACATCAATGGCCGATCTCAAGCTGGGGTGGCAGAGGAGTGGTGCACTACCAGTGGCAAAGGGGTTTCAAGACCCACCACTGGAGCAGCGCTGAGGATGGTGGTGCTTGGGATATATATCCCACATGTAGCAAGTGGGAGGGATTTAAGCCCTATTTATATGCAAAGGCCCTCTTAGAACCTAAATAAGAAAGCCCACAAGCTATTCGCTGATGTTTGGGCTCTCTATGTGTGGTGTCGGTTGTTGACCATGGGTTGTGGTACCCCCTTGATGTAATTTTGCCACAGGGAATACTCTCTGCTGGAAAAGGGGCCATAACAACCCCAAATTTTTGCAAGAAATAAAAAATTCTGAAAAAATAATAAGTATAAAAAAATAATTTTTATTTCTGAAAATCGTATTAGAGAGGGTAGATCAAGCAGTATGGCTTGATTTGCAAAAAAAATTTGCCTCGAATTTGACTTTCACCTAATATAGATGAATTTATAGTTGATCTTAACCAAAACAGCCTCTCGAATGTAATGGTGAGGTCAGATCTGCTCCAAGATGCCTCTATCGCATGCTAGTTCTTAGATCTAAGATTTAGACCTTCAAAGCTTGCATCAAGATCTCTTCAAATCGGCTAATCAAAAATGCTCCAATGGCTCTGATGCCATGTAAGAATTTGCAAATAGAAAATATTGAGCCAAGGATCTAGAGGTTGAAGAAAAGAATGAGAGAGAAAATATGAATGCAAAGATGGATTGAATAGATCCAATGAATTCACCTTGATTGAATTGATGAATAAATCAATGTTCTAAAATGATTACATAATAAGCCTCCTTATATAGGAAAGGCAATAAGAGAGAATGATAAGGAGCTGATAAGCTATCACCTATGCTAGGTGTAATCACATGTCCACCAAATGTGGATCATCCTCCATTATGTAATAAAGTATGTGCAATGGATTAGGATGATAATGTGATAAGAGCACAAAAGGTGGATCTCACACACAACGAGGTATGTGAAAACAACTATCACACCAAAAGTGGAATTTGTCCTACACCATGTGCTTAATAGATGTACACACTCCTAGGTGTCTCAATCACAAACTACTATGAAATGCATTATCCTAAGTAAGATTAAGTTAAGTGTACTTAGGAATAATTAATTACACCAACACTAACAATGCTCTTACTTTGGTAAGTTTGGTTGGTAAGCTTACTACTTTTGAACTTTCTAACTATGATAACTTCACTATTGGTAATGTTGAATCTACTTTTAAGTCACAAATGGTTTTGAGTAAGTCAAAGAAGGAAAAAGAAAGATGCATTAGTGAAAGTGAAAGTGACAGTGACACATCTGATGAAGAACTTGAGGATCTAGAAGCTCTTGTGGCTAGAATAATGAAAAGGGGAAAAGGAAAGTACAAAGGTAAACTCCCTATTATATGTTTTTCATGTAATAAAGTTGGTCATATAGCTACTAGATATCCTGATAGGGATGATAATGATGAAGAAAGAGATGGAAAGCATAAAGACAAAAGAGAAGATAGAGGTTACTAAAGATACAAGGACTACAAAGGAAAAGGTAAGAAATCCTGCTATATTGCCGAAGAAGAGACTGACATTGATAGTGATGATTTTGAAATTGAGGTTGTCTATGTTGCAATGAAAGATGAATCTGATGAGGATGAGAAAAATGCATTGATATCTTATGTGAACAAAAATGATAAATGAACTATTGACAGTGGTTGTCCACATCATATGACTGGTGACAAGAGTAAGTTTGATACCTTAGATCATTATAAAGGTAGGAGAATGAAATTTGGTAATGATGCAACATGTCTTGTTAGAGGAAAAGGATTGATTAAGCCGACTGATAAGATCACTTGTGAAAATTCTTATTGGGTTGAGGGTCTTAACTATAATCTACTAAGTGTTGCATAGCTTAATAGCACTAGCTACCAAGTGGAATTTCATCACAAAAATGCAAAAATATTTGATGCCACTAGTGAGCTGATTGGAAGTGGAGAATAGACAAAAGGTAATTTGTTCTATCTAGACCTATCTGAAGAAACATGTATGATTGCAGAACTTGATGATATTTGGTTATTGCATAAGTAGCTGTGTCATGTTAACTTTGATAATCTGGTAGAAATTAGTAAGAAAAAGAAAGTGAGAGGTCTACCTAGATTGAAGAAACCTGAGAATGTAATGTGCAAAGAATGTTAGTTGGGTAAGATGACAAAGTCTAGTTTCAAGAGAAAAACTTTTCCTTCTGAGAATACCTTAGATTTGGTTCATACTGATTTTTGTGGACCGATGGGTGTACAAAGCTATTTTGGTGCTAGATATTTTATCCTGTTTGTTGATGATTATACCAGAATGATGCATGTAATATTTTTAAAGGAAAAATCTGATGCTTTTCAATTTTTTAAGTGGTATGTGGCTAAGGTTGAAAAGGAGACATGTAGGAACCTAAAGTGTCTGAGATCTGACCAAGGTGGAGAATTTATATCCAATGAATTTAATCTATTTTGCAATGATAGAGGGATCAAAAGATAGATGTCTACACCTAGAACTCCTCCACAGAATGGTATAGCAAAGAGGAGGAAGAGATATATCTTGGATTGTGCAAGGACATTAATGATTGAAAATAATGTTGCACAAAAGTACTGGAAAGAAGCTGTAAGTATAGCTGTTTATACTCTTAACCGAGTACATATCAAAAAAGGTACAAATCTGACACCTTATGAATTTTGGCATGGGTATGCACTTAATGTAAAGTACTTTAAAAATTTTGGAAGTAAATGCTACATACTAAAGGATAGTAGAAATGGAAAATTTGATGCTAAAAGTGATGAGGGTATATTCCTAGGCTATTCCACAAAAAGTAAAGCTTATAAGTGTTTGAACTCTAACACTAAAAAAATTGTGAAAAGTGTGAATGTCAAAGTTGATGAGTATGCAAAGAAAAATGAAGCTAATAGTAAAAGAGAACCAAAAGATTACAGATCTTTTGTGTAGATAGAGGAAGGAGAGGCAAGTGACATACTTGCACCTGATGCTGAGTCTTGGGTAAGCAATGTTGAGCATCAGGAAAACAATGTCAAGAGAGAAGAAGAATGTGTCGAGCAATAGGAAGAAGCTGTTGAGAATCAGGGAGAGGTTTTTGAGCATTTAGAAGTTGAATCTAACAATCTTGTTGGTGAACCTGATGAGAAAAATGAAAGGAGACTAGAACCTATTCTAGCACAATATGTAAGGAGACATCACAAGCCTAAATAGATTATTGGAGACAAAGATACTGGAATTCTGACTAGAAGCAAGACAAGAGATCCAACATGTTTACTATGTGAATTTGAGCCTAAGACAACAAAGGAGGAATTAGAAAATGAAGACTGGATAGAAGCAATGAATGAAGAGATAGACTAGATAGAGAAGAATGATACTTGGACTCTAGTGCCAAGACTAGAAAATAAGAATGTCATTGGGACAAAGTGGGTATTTAGAAATAAGATGAACAAGCATGGTCAAATCACAAGAAACAAAGCTAGGGTGGTATGCAAAGGCTACGCACAAGAAGAAGGAATAGATTATGGGGAGACATTTGCCCCTGTAGCTAGATTGGAAGGAGTAAGAACTCTACTTGCATATGTCACCTATAAATATTTCAAGGGATACCAAATGGATCTTAAGTCTACATTTTTAAATGGTATATTAGAAGAAGTGTATATTGAACAACCAGAAGGATTTGTTGATCCAAACAAAGGATACATGGTTTGCAAACTAAATAAAGCACTATATGGACTAAAGAAAGCTCCCAGAGCATGGTATGAGAGACTGCACAACTACCTAATACAGATTGGATTCTCAAGGACAAATGACACAAGCAATCTGTACGTGAAAGATGAATAAGGTAAAGGAATCTTGTTAGCTAAGATCTTTGTAGATGATATTATATTTGGTAGACAAGATGCCTTGTGTAAGAAATTTTCAAATGAAATGCAAACCGAATTTGAAAAGAGAATGTTTGGGGAGATCAAATTTTTTGTTGGTTTACAAGTATATCAGCTAGAGAAAGGAATTTTCATCACCTAGTCTAAATATGTTCATGATATACTGAAAACCTTTGGTATGGAAGATTCAAAGCCATTAAGTACTCCCATGGCTACTGGACAAAAGTTGTCTAAAAATGATGATGTTGTAGAAGTAAACCAGACTTTGTATAGATTTATGATTGGAAAACTACAGTATGATGTACATAGTAGACCAGATATTGCATTAGCTATTGGGTTTGTGGCAAGATTCTCTCCCAATCCTAAGGAAACTCACATGTTGGCTGTCAAAAGAATAATGAGATATTTGAAAGGGACTGCTGACTATGGATTATACTACAAGAAGCATGAGAAGTTTTAACTGAGAGTGTATACAGATGCTGATTGGGCAAGAAATGTAGATGATAGAAAGAGTACTAGTGGTGGAGCTTTCTTTCTTGGATGGAGATTAGTTTCCTAGACAAGCAACAAACAAAATTGCATTTCCCAATCTATTGTTGAAGCCTAGTATGTGGCTGCAACTGTGAATTGTTCAAATTTGATATGGATAAAGCAATTGTTGGTAGGCATGAAAGAAGAAATCATTGAACTAGTTGTCATTTTCTGTGATAACACAAGTGCTATCAACATCTCTAAGAATCCAGTGATGCACACAGAGACCAAACACATTGCCATCAAGTATCATTACTTGAGAGAACTGGTACAAGATAAAGAGGTCTAAATGGAATATGTGAATACAAAGGAACAAATAGAAAATATATTCACTAAGGCTTTACCTAAAGAAGCTCATGAATATCTGAGAAGTCAATTAGGGGTCCTTCCCCTAACTGAGGCTGCCTAGTCAAGCTAGGAGCACTGCATCAAATGTGCTGCAAAGAGTATCTAACAAGTTGATGCAGAGATAGGTCACACTTTAGGAGCATCCTAAAGTTGTGAAAAGCATAGAAAATCCAAGAATCAGTCATAAGCAAAGATGACAGAGGGAGAAATACTATTACTGAACTAAAAAGATGATATCTACATTTGCAGGATGTGTGTTTTAGTTGTTGCTTTTTCATTTTTGTCAAAGAGGGAGATGATCACAGATGAATACACAAAATGAAATTTTTCATGGAAGATCAAGTAAGAGGGAGAAATTCAATGGATGGTCATACAAGCATGGCTAATTGATTATGTATCAAAATGAAGCTAAGGATATTATAAATATTTATGATGGATAGATAAGTTTTGGATTGGTTGGTAATTCATGTGATATTCATATGGTGTTTCCATCAATGCCAAAAAAGGAGATTGTTGGAAACTGCAATTGAAGCAATTGTTGTGTTGTCATTGATGTCAAACCTTAACTAGTAAGACTGTTGCTATTTAAGAAAGTACTATATCTATTGGATTGTTGCTAAGGGGAAAGGAAAGGTTGGTAACAATAGCACCTAAGGAAAGGTTGAGTTATCTTGATACTTCAATGAGTACTTGATTATGTGGCACAATGATAAGACACTTTGTAGGTTTGACGCTTATATTGAAAAATGAGATTTTATCATGATATTACTAGCAATATCACAATTCAACTGTGAAAATTTTGGTCAAAGTTGAGGTCAATGATATTTTAAAAAACTCATGATGTTTTCAAGAATTTTTCAGGCAACTTGCTAAGAAAATATATATCAAGATATCTAGCAGTATTATAAATATATGTACTTCTATGGTTTGGGTAAGTTGTAGAGAAAAGAAAATAAGATGTATTATAGAGGTGTTGCAATAGCCTGTCAATGTTTATGATGGGTTGCAACTAAGCATTGGTATGTGATCTTGCTGATTTCATTTGACACAAGGTGTTTTAACACCTAGAGGATTTCTTCAGACTATATCTTGTGTCAACGTTGTTGTTGGATCTTGTTGTGTTGTTTAATTTCAAATGTTATGGATAGGTTTAATATTTGTCATTTCTTAGTCTTTTAAGACTAACGCTATTTTTTGTATTGCAACTACAAGAAAGGTGACCACGTTTTGTAGAATATTGAATCCTCAGCTTGCAATCCAGCACATACTTCCTTGTGTGAAGGTAATTTGATTTGTACAAGCTATACTTTCATCAAAAAATTTTAGTTGTTCATTAAGTTAGATTTTTCTTGACAGGACTTGTCAATAGATTCTTCATAGCATGTCCATTGTACCTTGGCTTCTTTTATCATGGGTATGGCTCCTATTTTGGGGAAGGTAAGATTGTTATTGAATTTTATGTTTCATGAATATATAAATATCCATGCAACTAGTAGAACTTGGG
Source organism: Chamaecyparis obtusa (assembly GCA_027943335.1). Taxonomy (NCBI): domain Eukaryota; kingdom Viridiplantae; phylum Streptophyta; class Pinopsida; order Cupressales; family Cupressaceae; genus Chamaecyparis; species Chamaecyparis obtusa. Next base: position 122,457 of record BSBK01002839.1, read on the forward strand.
ATGTACTCTATAGATATGAGAAAATTTAAAATTAGGTAAATCCTAGAATAAATTACAAGTCTTTCTTTTAGAATTAGGATTTGTTTATGTACATGAAAGTGGTGGAGCACTACAGAAGAGAAGGAGAGTGAAGGAATACTTCCATGGTTTGTGATACACCACAACATTTCCTAGAAGATTATAGTAACTCAAGGGCCATCCATTCATTTTGAGCAATAGTTGCACATTATCCACTTTTGGTGCAAAACAACATACATAGGTGAAACATTAACAATAACCATTCATCCACCAAGCATTTTGCAGTTTCTACCATATCTTTAGTAATGTCCAATGCACCTCTAGGCTAAACCATAAAGTCTTATTGTACTATTTTGAACATCACATTGATGACTGAAGACAATGTAGTATAAGAGTTGGAAATGAACTTGGATTTACAATTGTTGTCCAAGTACTATGTCTTCGACAAGATATGCAATAAGATTTAAGATTCTTGTCTTGCACAAGTAATAAATTTTCTCACTTTGAAGTAAGCTATAAAATTTAGGAACTTCCTTTGAATGTGATATAGATTGGCGGACCATATGATTGTCTTTAGCAAAACTTAAGTCAAGTAACAACTATTATTTTGCTCGGAACTAAAATTGCTAAAATTGATTTTGAAGAAGCTTGTGAATGAGCCTCTCATTATAAACAAGAAAACTATCCTTTGAAGATAGATAGAGAAGTTCTAAAAGATATAACCACTAAACTGTCTTAAAATGATTACTTTCAATTTCTCAAAATAACCAGAACATAAGTCCTCGTTATATGGCCCATAAAGAAAATTTAAAAACCATCCAATTCTCTAGATTTGTTGTACAAAATTTAGCTGCATCATAATGGAGATGGGTGCTAAACTTTTCTTCTCAAAACCCTTTGCATCAAGTGAATTTATCATCTAGCACAAGTAGAAAACAACTAGAAAATTACAAATTCTATTTATGTATTGCGATCTAGTTTTATGTTTTCGTTATTTATGGAATTGAAAATACCCATGGCTTCCTCGATTCAATTTTCTAGGGGTATTTCTAGGGGTATCGTTAAACACGATGGTTTTCCTTGCAATCAAACTATTAGGATCAACAACTAAATTTGTGCACTTATTACCATCAATGGTAACCTTGCTCCTTGTTGATTGTGGACAGTCATCTTTTACCATTGCAAAAGGCTTCATAACTTGTTGTAGATGATCAACTAAACCCTTTCCCTGATCCTTCATGGATAGGCTCACATCTTTGTTCATTTTTGGCATTATAGGACACCATAGTGTAGCTATCAACACTCATTTCTCAGTCATTATTTTCTTGCAATCAAAATTCTGAGTTTTTCCTTGAATAATCACATTCTTCATAACCATTAGAGATGTCCTATGTTGTAGATCTGTTCCTTCTTATTTTAGTATAGAAAATTGGACAATGTGTCATGCCATGCTTATCTTTTACTCTACTGTCCTACAAATGGAAATTTCTATTTTGGTTCATTGTCCTATGAAATATTTTAAATTGAAAAACTATCTTTGAGATATTGCCCACTACATTTTGATGCTCTTATCATTGTTTTCATGTCTCTCATTGATTGTAGTGGACTATTGTCTAAAATACTAACCACTATTTTCACATCTCTATCTTTGTGTCAATTGGCTCTTGTATCATTCCATTTTGATGCTTCTTAAACATACTCGTGCCTAAAAATTATCATCCATTGTACCTTTCATGACTTGAATGGTATCTTTTATTGTCTATTGCAGTGTTGTCTTTATGACCTTCTTGGTTGTTATGGTTGTGTCAAAATAGGGATGTCCCTTAATTGTATATCAAGGATCTCTATCTCTTATTCACCTTTGATAAAAAAAACAATGGCATATCCATTGATAATGTTGTTGTCCTCCATTAGTGTTCTTGATCATCTTTCATTATTTGTGGTCATTGTATAATTGCATTAGAATTATCACTGTTTCTTTATTTGTGCTCTTTGTCACTGTCTTTCAACTTTTTTCCTTTCATTTCTATCATACATTGAAATGAATGTTACTTGTGACTTTCACGAAGTCCTTTATTTCCTCTATTTTTGTGTATTCCCTTGACTGTGGTTCATGAACCTTGCATCTCTTCTTTCATTAAAAGTCACTGTCAAACTTCCTATATGACTGCCCTTTGATCCTTGGACTATTGATGAACTATTAAGTGTTGTAATCTATATGGTTGTTTGAACCTCAATGTTTACTATTTTGTATCCTTGTGTTGTAATTGTATTGAACAAAAAAACTATTTGGCATTATACCTTTGTGATTTGTAGCAGCCATGATAGCTTTTGCTACTCATATGACAGTCATGCCTTGCTTATGGAACATGAATGCCCTTTGTGAACTGTCATTTCTCATGTGTTCTTCATGAATGCCCTTTAGTGTTTGGAAACAATAGCTTCATTAGCTATCATAGCTCCATGACAATGCTTAGTCTCTTGCTTCTTAAATTGTTTTGGTCATTGCCTTGAGTGATTTTTACTTTGTAACAACACTATTAATGCTCTTTTCCAAATAGTTAAGGAAAATAACAAGTTAATCTCTACTTGTCAGTTGTCCATTCACATGTTTTGAAAGTCTTTTGTTTGAGTTGTCCAGTGTGAAAAATCAAAAGACAACAATTAGTCCAAGGGTCCTATATTTTTAAGTCAATAGGATTTTTTATTATAGGCATCGCCCACTAAAAAATCCTACTGGAAATGGCTGATACAGAAAATTTTCCTTATGTTGGCCAAAAGGAAGCTATGCTAAGAAAATTAATTGTTGAATGTTGATTACCAAAGAGGCTGAGAAAGTCACTGCCATTACCTATCGAAATTTGAATGCAAGATGGAAGGGTTATTATGTCATTAATGAATTAATAATAACTGTTCAGTGTATGAATAATCTGTGATGAGGTCATAAAAGATTCAGGTGATCAACCTCAACAATGTTGTTTTAATATCCATAGGATGCTAGATGATATCGATATAATCGAAGAAGATCGTTGACCACCTTCTCAATCAATATCGTAGATCATCGAGCATCCTATGGATATTAAAACAACATTGTTGAGGTTGATCACCTAAATCTTTTATGACCTCATCGTTGACTCCTCTTACCCACATCTTAAGCATGGAACTTTTAACCTTTTAAAAAAAAAAATTGTTGGTTGTGTTTTGACCCGAACTTTTGGGCATTACAGGGTTATTGTGTCATTAATGAATTAATAATAACTGTTCAATGTATGAATAATCTGTGACATGTATGATTTGACACCTGGCACCCATTTTCCAGACTTGACACAAAGATATTTGAAAATATTTTGTTCCAAACAAACAATTTGTGGAGATGCATTTACATCAGTCGCTCAATTTGGAATTTTGGACTATGGCCATCTCGATGGGTTGCTTATCAGTGCACTATTAAGAGAGCCTTCTTGCCAATTTATAATTCTTATTTTGTATGAACAATACTTTTACATGTTGATCTTTTTAGTTACACTATTGAGCCTACATGTTGTCAATTGTATGCAAACATGATAAAGGCCATAGATTGTAGTATATTGTTTTAACAATCTTAGGGAAAAGATTAGGGCCTGATGTTTTTTTTTGAAAGACATCCAAGGTATACTGTAAACTTAACTAGATATGGGGGCACTCAATTTTGAATGAATTCTAGATCCCATTCTATTTAGGGAAAGGAATAGGGCATGGGGGAACCGCCTGTATATTTAGAAATGGGGGAATCAAATATTGAGATCAGCATTGCAACTCGATGGCTTCGTCCTTTACTATATGCACAGTTTGTAAATATCATGCTAGTTAAATTTGATGGGTGTAAAGTGGGTATGGTGTTTTCTTTTAATTTTGTCTCCTTTTATAGAAGATTCAACATAAACTGTCTCATATTTATAATGAAAATTTGTTTGTAATTAATGTTTTATAAAAGTTGAATCCTTACATAGGAATATCAAAATTACAGGACTATGTACCTAAAAATTCCAATCACATGTATTTTATCATTATGTGAAGAATCCTATCCTAAATTCCCTTTTCAATTCACAATTCTTAGAAAATTGTAAATTATGAAACATTCGCAGGTGGGGAGCTTCCAAGAGTTAAATTCCCAAATGAAGATCAAGTCATAGTTATTGGACAAATTTCTCCCTTCTAGAATCTTCTTAAACTTCTTATAGGATTTCCATGTTTAGGGAATGGATTCTCCCATTTGGATTGGGTTCAAGTTGGGAAATCACATCCTTCATAAATTTAAAACAATCTAAACTTTGGATATTTTGTTCTCTTTCAAATCATTTGTCATCAATTTCTTTGAATGACTAGAAAGTTGAAACACTGTTGTCCATTTTTTAATACTAATGGTATATTGCACAATGCACCACTCGGCTCTTAATCAAATTTTGGATCTAGGTTTTGTGAAAAAGTAACAAATTTTAATTTGATTGTGTTGATATATGAGTCACTTTGATAAATGTTAAGGTATTTTTTATTGTTTTGGGTCACTTCAAATAAGGTTCTATGCTTGGTTGCTGTTGATTTCATCCAATGCATAGATAAAAAAAAGTTATTGTGAGTACAATGAAATTCAATGGAAATTGGTGAAGTGGTGTAATTGTCCCATGTAAAGCACTGTAATCAATAGCAGATTACATGTTTAAAGTGGTGTACGTATTGGGCATTCCAAATACCTACATGATTGCAATCGACTGTGTAGAATGAAGAACAGATTTTGTGGTGCACTTTCTAGTTTTTCTCATTTCAGACATGACTTCTCATTTGTGCTTTGTAGTCCAGGACAAGGAAATGGATGAAATATATAGCACCAATATATTTAACACTTTTTATGTTATGCTTTTTTAGAGATAGAGATGGAGAGGAAGAAAAATGTCATCATGCTATTTTTTATGCTAGTTAATTTGGTGGTAATTTTCCCCAGATGTGGTGCAGTTAATGTGCAAGGAGAACAATCACAAATACATGTGCCTTACTCTCCTAGAGATCCTTTCGGTCCTTGTTTTGACAGCCCCTCTCCTCCTCCAAAAGCCATCAATGCTGATGCGACCACACCTTGATCTAATAGAATCAGATGCTTCCATCAACGCTGGACATATCGGGGTTTTACTTTCTTAGAAGAGTGCTTGTTTATCAATAATTAAATAATTTTTTATGATTATCCATGTGGGAACTCAAGTCTTCTATTTAATCATATTTTAAAATGTCTTTAACACTCACTAATATAAACACAACTAACAATTTAAGTAATTTAAGATTGAAAACAATTTTGATAATGTGTTGTTAAAGTAAAACCCTAAATGTAATCATTACCTTATCAATAATTAAAAGAACTACTCCTAATTTCCTTTTCTTAACCCTAAACTTATGTTTCCCTTCCTTTATTTGTTGACTTTTCATTTTCCTTTTACTTTATCAACAATAGGTGTTTGAGGATACTTTTCTATGTAAATAAACACAATGAATCTTGAAAGATTCTTCATTAAACATGTATAATGTATCCTTGTGTCCCGAATCTCATGAGATAATTCTTTCTATATAAAACATGTTTGTCTCCACCATACTCACCAACAAAACATTATGCCTATTTGATGCATGATGATGCAATGACTAAAAGAAGAAAATCAAAATCATTTCATAATCAACAAGTCACCCTAATTATAATAGAGACACACAAGTAAAGCTATCAAATGTATTTGACACTAATCCTATAAAGGCCAATGATTGATTTAATTTTTTCCTTAGAGCATTTATATTACTGAAGGGAGGGGCATCAATTTTTTAATATTTATTCCTAATCTTTTTGAAAAAATTTAAGCCTTATCTAATTCTATATACAAGTATAATATTGGATTTTCCCTTTACAAATATAGACCCTTGTAGCCATTGAGCCAATTTTGAATTATTGATTTTAAAAAGCTAGGCTGCCCATTTCTTCTAGGATATGATAGTTAGATGGATATGGAGATATAGAGGGAGATATAGGGAGAGATAAGGGGAGAAATAGGGGGAGAGTAGGTAAGATGAATGTGTGTGTGTGTGTGTGTGAGAGAGAGAGAGAGAGAGAGACAGACAGACAGACAGAGAGAGATAGAGAGAGAAATAGAGAGGGATAGAAATCCATCGGCGTAACCATTGCACCCTTCAAAGGTGCAATTGCTAGTCTAATATTAACCAACCATTTATGTAATTGCATCATGCTATGTTTTTCTTTCTATGAAATGAACTCTTGAGTGTGATTGTGTTTTACAAAACTTCAACTTCTAAAAGAAAATACTCAATATCAATGGTTTTCTTATATATGCTTTATGTGTCTAACCTATTTTACATTGATAGGGTGTCAAATTATTACATGATGAGATTATTCTTTAAACGGTACTAGCTCAATGGAAGAACACCTACTTTACAAGTAGGAGCATGGTGGTTCAATTCCATTGTGCCCTAATATGACTAAATATATGACTAAATAAATGACTAAATATATGACTAGATATATGACTAAATAAATGACTAAATATATGACTAAATAAATGACTAAATAAATGACCAAATAAATGACTAATTTAATGACCAAATCAATGACCAAATAAATGACCAAATAAATGACTAAATCAATGACCAAATAAATGACTAAATCAATGACCAAATCAATGACCAAATAAATGACTAAAATAGTTTAGTCATAAATTTGGTCACGAGATAAATGACCAGCAATAAACTACCACTCATCATGTGACCAAATTTGGTCATTTATCTACAATTTTTGGTAGATTATTTTGTCATATATTGTTGTTTTTGTACTAGTGCAATGTATTGTTTATCTAAGTAAGAATGAAGACTAAACTGGTAGGCTTAACCGAGCAAAAGTGAAGAAATTTAGTTTAATCTGAGTGATCTTAGTGTCGACCGAGCTAGTATATGCCAAGTAAATTCAGTGTTGACCAAACATCAATTAATTGACAAGGAAGACATTATTAGCCGAGGAAATAGTTTTTGAGGTGACCGAGCTTTCTAATGAAGACCGAGGAGTTGAACACAGTATTGACCGAGCATTAGTATTTTACATTTGTGGGAGAATTTAGATTTCCAAATGACATCATTGAATTCTTGGATTATGTAAAATGTGTTGACTTTATTTATTGATTGTATGAAAGCATTTAATGCACTATAAAACATTTTATTGTAAATCTATTAAGAGATTTGAGATATTTGTAGAAGGATAGTCAAAGAACATAAAGTAGGAAGGATTCGATGAATTTGACCTAACCCTAAGATCTACAAAGGAGATTAAGCGGAAAAGGATGTATTGACCTAATAGAGGAGGTATTAAGGAAACCTAAGCTAGAGGTTGAAGAAGAGAGGATGCTGGAAGTATTGTTGATGTTATTGACTGTACAAGCAGAGAAGGCTGAAGGAGAAGTGTTGTGATTGCTTGAAGAGAGTTTTGAGAAAATCAGTGATGGAGATGGTAAAGGTTCACAGTCAATAAGCTAGCATATGTGTACAGAATTGGATCTGATATTTGCAAAGTGAGTTGTATATTTTTTAGATCAATACTACTGCTACTTTCTAACCATTGTATCAGTCAAAATACTTTTAAAAGAGGTTGACCTAATAGTCATAGGTATAAATCCTTTGAACAAGGTTGCATTCTAATGGAGTGTATGGAAGTCTTATAACAAGGTGCACTTTTAATAGAGTGGTTTAAATCCTTTAACTGAGTCACACCTGATAGTGTGTTTGTAACCTTTGACAGGGTTGGCTTTTCACTGAGCTCACTTCAGAAGAGTGAACATAATATTAACATGTTACAAAGTGGTTTTTCCCAAATTGGTTTTCCACTATAAATCCTGGTGTTGATACTTGTGTGAATGTTTTGGTTTGAACATTTATGTGTTTTACATGTTAGATACTATTGAATAAGTGGATTGCACTGTTATATGTTTCTGTTATGCAATCAGTAATGATCAAGTAGCTGTTGGTTATTAGATCTGATTTGTTGAAGAGTTTTAAAGTTTGTTTTATACATCTGGACCTGAGAACAACTAATTCATCCCCCTTCTCTGTTATTCTAAATCATATTAACAGTAAGGCCTTCCCAATTATGGCCAGTACAATGAAATTAAATTAGAGAGCATTCCTCATACATGCAAGGATCCAAAATTTAGATTATATCTCTCTCATCAACTCCCCCTCCTTAACCCTAGAAGAGCTCTACTTATTTATACAAGAGGCCACCAAACAAGTCAGCTCAAAAGATCGTTTAGATCTAGCATTGGAGAAAGAAATGAACTAGATTTAGGTCCACATGTTTCTCAATGAGTGATCCCAACATTAATATTGTGAACAAAATTAACTGCACATATTTTCTAGCATCAAACAATTAACTACACCAGTCAGTGAACTCAGGAACTGAGAAACACTGAACACACCGAACCAACTTGATAAAGAACAACAAAGCAGTAACCGATCTCATTGGGGAATAATAGGAACACTCCACCAAGAAACTACCAAGAAAACTAAACAAGCTACCGAGCAACCAAACAAGCTCTAAGGTATTTTTGGTTGATCTGGGATTGCCATAAACCCAAGATGCTCCTGCATCATCATAAACCATTAAATTAAAAAATATTTGGGCTCTTCTTGATAATATATTATATGAATTGTTTGGTATTTATGAAATTAATTACTTCTTCAGACAATTCAGGTTCTTATCCGAAGGCCTCCTTGAAGTCTTTTGATAACATAGTGTATAATGGAAAATGGTTATCAATGATAGACTCCCACTTCACCACCATACATTGGAAGGGGCCGTAAATCATGAACCCTTTTTGGCTAAGAATCTGATTAGAACAACCCAAGTAGATGTAATGGTTCTAATGCATGATCTAGGCCTAAAAGGAAATGTTGATTCTATGGTCCTTTCTATTTAATGCAAGAGTGTATAGAATAGATAGAAGTGTATATGTATATGAAACTAAAGTAAAGAAAAAGGGACACTTATGACAAAAAACAAGATATTTGATCTAGCGCATCAAATTAAGTCCTAGTGTATATAAAGATGTACTCACCTTAAAGGTTAGTAGAGGATGGAACTTCAGATCTATAGAAACCCTATCAAACTGTACTGAAACTAGAAATAGATCAACATCCAGAAACCTAAATACTGGAACTTTCTATTGTGAGAATCTAAATTCTATGGGAAGAGATCAAACCTATTTTAACCTATACCAATATAGGTTGATGTCAGTTTGACCTATACCTTGGAGCAATGAATCTAAGGATCCCAGGTCTATGACAGATACTACACTTCCACATCTATAATTCTTAAGTTGAAACTCCACAAATCTACACCTGCACACCAAAGAGAATGGGAAATTGTTGGGGGAAGGGGCTTTCCTTGTTCAAGCCCATGTTTAGGAATTAACCTTGAATTGAAATAAAGTAAATTTTGGGTGTACCCACAAAAATGAGTTCCACTTTTGGGGATGAAGGATTTTTGGTCAAGCACTAAAAATGCCTTTTTGGGGTCTTCACCCAAAGTAGATGTCTTCAGATGAAGGGTTAAGATCCCTTCATGTGAAGACCCTAGCATGCAGTACTTTGCACAAAGGGGTGAGACCCCCTTCGGGTGAAGACCCCCTTTGCCCAAAGTACTGCTACATCGGATTCCCTACAAATTTCTAGCAGAGGGGTCATGTTTACAATCACTATTTCTAGAGAGCTTTTGGACCCCCAGAGTTGGAGTGAACCCCCTAATGACCTCATTTACTTTGTCCTCCTTGCCTTATTTTTGACCTTCTTCAACTGTCATATATTCTAGGTACACACATTTTCCCTATTTAATTATTTTTTATTGTAAATTATATGTTTATAAATTATTTTAGTTCATTTTTTTATGTTCAAATAGTTATTTCATTTTTAGTAATTTTAAATTTAAAAAATTAGATTTAAGTTACAAAATTATGTTAGTAAATGCTAGAAAATACTAGAAAATGTTAGAAAAAATTTATTTTTTAGTAATCGTATTGCTTGTTTTTAAATTATTTTTTATTAGTTGGCGTGAACCCCCTAATGACCTCATTTCCTTTGTCCTCCTTGCCTTCTTTTTGACCTTCTTCGACCATCGTATATTCCAAGTACACACATTTTTCCTTTTTTAATTATTTTTTATTGTAAATTATATGTTTATAAATTATTATAGTTCATTTTTTTATTTTCAAATAGTTATTTCATTTTCGGTAATTTTAAATTTAAAAAATTAGATTTAAGTTACAAAATTATGTTAGTAAATGTTAGAAAATACAAGAAAATGTTAGAAAAATATTATTTTTTAGTAATCATATTGCTTGTTTTTAAATTATTTTTAATTCGTAATGTTAAAATGTTAGTTTAAAATTATTTTTATTAGAAAATTTTAGAGAATTAAGAAAATTTATAAAAAATTAAAACCTTAGGAAAATTTACAATAACTTGAAACTTTATGAAAATTTAGAAAAATTTGAAACCTTTGAAAAAATTAGAAAATTATTAGAAAATGTTAGAAATTTTTAAAACTTTGTCTCTCTCCATGCCTCTTAGTACTCTCTCACCAAACTCCTTAATACTCTTTCACACCCTCTTAAGACTCTCTCTCTAGACTCTATTTCTTTCTCACTACTGTTTGAGACTAATTAAGACTCTCTCACCATACCCCTTAAGACACCCTCCACCCCCTTAAAAATATCTCTGCACTCTTTAACACTATTTATCTCCCCACTTAAAGACTCTCTCTCCCCACCCCTGAAGATTCACCCCTTAGGAATCTCTCTCTCTCTCTCTCAAAAATCTTATGTTTTTAGTTTCATTAACATAGTTTAATTTAGAATTGTATTTGCATAATTTTAGATTTTAATGTTATTTTACCTGCACATGTAATGTACTTACTTAAATTTTAACATTTAACAATGTATGTTACCCGTAAATGGAGACTCATGATCATGTACCTCAGGATGAGGTTCCTCAGGGTGACCTGGCACAAGGTGCCCCACCCCAGGATGACCTGCCACATGGTGTCCCACTCTAAGATTATCCAACATAGGCTCCCCCCCAAAAATGACCCAACATAGTGTACCCCACATCAGGCACCCGATGTTCCTGATATGGGAGTAGCACTTTATTTTTCCCTTCAAGAGATGGGAAACTTACAAGATTCTATCACTTCCTCTAAGGAGAGTGTGTATATGATGCAAGAGCATCTTGGGTCTTTGAGCAATCTTGCATCAACCAAAAACATTTTGTGATTTATGTACCTATTTGCTGTTTTTTTCTTTATAATTGTTGTATTTGTTGGTTTCATGGTGTGAAAAGCTTATACTATGCTGAGGACCTATTTGGGAACCTTCTCCTATGAGCACATAAAGTTTGGATAGACTGTTTCAAAGTTACAGCTCTTTTCCTTGCCGTCGGAACTGCATTTTCCTATAGTTTTGGTGCTGATTGTTCATAGTGGCGATCTTGATCCATAAGGAATAAGCCTTTTTGCTCTTAATTAATTTTAGAGGACCTAAATTAATATCATTTACCAAGAGCACAAGCCCTAATTCATTATGATTAAAAATTTATGCCCATTTTTCTCAGGGACCTATTTTCTGCCAGTTTTCAGGTGAAAAGTGTTGTGTTTCTTCTTGCGATGTTCTATGTGATCAAATGGGACCTTGGGCCCTTAAAGGAATTTTCTTGGGTCATGTAAGGATCTAAATCCAAATGCACATCAATTTATATTAATTCTAGCATTAGTTTTGGTTTAAATATTCCAGACTGGACCTATAATGTAATTAAATGCCTGACTGGCTGACCTGTGGCTTAGCTGTCTATATAAAGAGTCTAGATTGATGTAGTAGGGTATCAAGAGGTAGATCTTGAGAGGATTATCAAGATACATCATTGGAGACAAAGATAGGATGCAAGCTATGATTCTGATTTCATAATTCTCATTGTATAAGGCCGAAACTTGGAAGGCCTCATAGCCGGGTATGTTGAAAGAAATAATATAATTCTCCGTTGTTGCTGCCAGTTGATTGTCTCATATCCATTGTGATTTCATTTCTTTCATGTGATATTATATTTCTTCCATTGTGTAACTTTGAGCAGGGCTTGTTTATGGATTCAAGTGGACTCAATTCTGCTTGATTCTACTTGTATGTACCCTGCCCCTGCGTCAAGTGGTATCAGAGAGAGTTCTTTCTTGTGGATTGGATCATGGAGAACCTTATTGGATTGGTTGTAGGGTGGTGGATCTGAGATCTGACCTATAATTTTTAGAAGGTTATGGTCTTTTTGGAACCTAATTGTCAAGATGGTTTGTGGTAGAGGAAATGATAGTGCTATCATGGATATGCTGAGGTAGATTACAACTAGGCTTGAAGCTATAGAGATAGCCTAGAGAAGAGGAGAACATCTTGAAGATGTTAGTGATGAAGAAGAAGAAGCATCACCTAATCCTGAACCTGAGGTTGAACAAGATGAGGAAAGACTTTTGAGAGTTTTGTCTAAGGCTAACTCCAGACCTGCAGTTGAAGTTTCTTGCTATGATGGAAGACTTGAGACCGATGCACTTTTGGATTGGATCTCTGAGATGGATAAATACTTTGAGTATGAAGGTACTCCTGATAATAAGAAGGTTAAGATAGTAGTCACAAAGTTGAAAGGGCATGCATCTCCTTGGTGGGATCATTTGCAAACTAAGAGACAGAAGAGAGGATAAGAAAAGATCAAGACATGGATGAAGATGCTTGGAAAGATGAAGAAGAAGTTTCTTCCAGCTGATTACCAAGTTAGTCTGATGAGGAAAATGCAAAATCTGAGACAAAAGGACATGAATGTGAAGGAATATATTGAGGAATTTTAAAAATTGGATATCAGATCTGGACATGTGGATGATGAAGTTGAGAAGGTGGCTAGATATCTGAATGGCCTGAGGACATCAATTCAAGATGAGATTAGCTATGTAAAAATAGATAGTGTGGAAGAAGCATACCAATTTTATTTGAAGGCTAAAGATAGATTGACAAAGAGACATGAACAAAGACAAAGAGGAAGATGTGGAAGATTTTAGAGAAGTAGAGGTAGATCTTATGGAGAAAGTAGCAGATCTAACAATGCAGTGCAAGATAAAGGATGGGAAGATGACCCTGCTACTAAAAGAGGTAATTACTCTAGAGGTAGCTACATGGTTACTCAAGGAATAACAATAATGGGAAAAGAGAAGAGAAATCTTGGTTTAAAGGTACTTGTTATAAATGTGGTGAAGAAGGACATAGAGCTTTTGAATGTACTAACTCTGGAAAGAAGACTGGAGGTAATGGTAGAAATAATTTGTCTTGTGAAGAAGTTGAGGAAATGTCTAATGAACCTAAACTGTTAGAATAACTAAGAGGGGGGGGGAATCAATTATCTAGTGTCCCTTTTTTTAATGTATAATCCAAAACAACTTCTTTAATCTCTGCTCGTCGATAAGCAATAATAACTCTCACTATCAGTTCTTTTACCGATTACCAATCTAATACTTATAACTGTTTACTGATCAAATCTAACATGTAATATGCAAAGTATGATAACAAACAAATATCACAATCAACACATAACACAAGAGATTTAACATGGAAATCATGTAAAGGGAAAAACCACCTGGGACCGGCAATCCAAAATTGTTCACTCTTCTGAAGTGAGGTCAGTTAAGACCCAACCTTGTTAAAGGTTACAAACACACTGTTAGGTGTGACCTTGTTAGAAGATTTTAGACTAGAATTTATCATCCAACTAGCAATCACTATGGGGTTGACAGGATAACAATGTTCATTCTATAAATGATACATCATAAGATTTTCTGAGTCCACTCAGTTAAGAGATTTAGACTATATACAATGGTTAAATATGTAACAGTAAAATGACCTACCTTAATACAACTTCATTTGAAAATTACAGATCAATATTTAGTCCATACAAATCCTTCTGATCAATATTTCACTTCAGATTCAATACTGTATCAACTTAATGTCCATTGGTAATAGCTCTTTGTAGCTCAGTAATTGTTCTGTAGCTCAGTTCTCACTAACCAGTATGATCAGAATGCATGAAAGCTTGTTCACACAAAATTCCTATAGCTTCTTCTTTTTCGGCATCTTACTAAAGAAATTTTGTTCTCTTATATAGACGAGTAAATCATTTTCTTTTCCACCATTAGATTTTGCCGCTTAATCAAATTCATAGATTTTGCTGCTTAAAAATTTCTCGGTACTTATGTCAATAACACGTTTCAATCTACTCCATTAGATCTTCCTTGAATTTTGTCAGCCATCGATCTTTGTAACAAATATTATATGTTACCTCGATGTTATACTCTTGCCAGCTCATCAATCTTATCAGCTAAACTAATCATGTAATTCATTCTATTCCACTTAGTTAACATAGAATACGTCAGTGAACACTGCTTGATTAATACTGTGGTCGGTATACACTACACTCCGTCAGTGTATACTAAAAATGCTTCATTTACCGATAACACTGCTTTGTGTCTTTCAGCTCTATACTTCATTATAGATGAATGCAACATAATAAAGTCAATATCATCAAGTCACAGACTCATCAACAAGTTACTCAATGTGTTCCTTATCCTCATATGTCATGTACATCTTTCCTCATGTAGATTTCTATGTTCTTCATCTCTTTTCCACTTTTCTTCAGATGTCTTGGTGTAGTAACTTACAAGATAAGTGCTATCAAACTAGTTGACATCAATGACAACATAATACTGATTTAATCATGTTACATATCTAATCAGCAACTTCTCAGTGATCTTGCAATCATAGATCCTTCAATCAGATTCCAAATCAGTTGTAGTCCAACAATCTCTCCCTTTGGTATTGATGGCAACTCAAGTAATATGAAATGTACCATACACATACCAAACATACATTCTACAACTTTGTGAACAAATTTTGTAAGTCAAATAGACTTAATATGTTTAATCACTACATTACTAAACCGGCATTTAGTAATATAGCTTTACCATTCTGTAGTTGTAATCTTTTCAGTTCTCCTATTTTTGCTTATGTTCTCTGTAACTGATCTTCAATACTCTGTCTCATTCAGATTGTCTCTCCCTTAGATAATGTCATCAGTGCTTTTTTCATTTTATCTCCTTTTTTTTCATTTTATCTCTCCCTTTCATATTCTTTTCATTTCATATTGTTTATCTCTCCCTTTGACAGCAATGCCAAAGAAATAAACAAACAATCAGCTCTATAGTAGCCAAGTAACTCTTTGTGTTGTCCAGTACTTCCTCTATATCTTTGTATACTGATATCTCATCAGTTCAAGTTTTCAAACTTAATCACAACCTTGAACATGATTCAAAGTGTGAACTATGTTGCATCAACATGAATGATCTTTTGATAAAAGTGGGCTGATGCAACATCCAGATCACCTTAGTGACTGATAGATAGGGGACAGACCCCAAGTCTAGTCCTCAAGTATTCAAATGTGTCCTTCGGTAGGGGCTCTGTAAAAATATCTGCAAGTTGTTCTTTGGATGTAACAAATTCTAACCTTACTTGCTTCTCTTGCACTTGTTCTCTCAAGTAATGATACTTGATAGATATATGCTTTGTCTTAGAGTGCATCACAAGATTCTTTGAAATATTAATAGCACTAGTGTTGTCATAGTATATAATCACCGGGTCAGTGATTACCTCATTCATTCCTTCCAACACTTGTTTGATATATGCAATGTTTGAACAGTTAGTAGCAGCAGCAACATACTCTACTTCAGCTATAGACTGAGAAATACAAGCCTACTTTTTACTTGTCTAGGTTACAAGTCTTTCACCAAAGAAAAATGCTCCTCTGGTGGTGCTTTTTCTATCATCCACATTTCCAGCCCAATCAGCATCAGTGTAAACTTTCAGTTCAAACTTTCCTTCCTTAGGATACCAATACCCATAATTCTCTATTTTCTTCAGGTATATTAACATCCTTTTTGTAGCTCTCATGTGTGATTCTCTAGGATTAGCAGAAAATCTTGCAACTATTCCTACAGCATGTGCTATATCTAGCCTACTATGAACTATGTACATTAACTTACCAATCATGGATCGGTAAAGTGTCTGGTTTACCTCAGTAGTTTCATCCTCCTTTGTCAATTTGCATCCAGTAGCCATCGATGTTCCCACAAGTTTAGCATCTTCCATGCCAAATGTCTTCAGTACTTCCTTGATGTATTTAGATTGTGTGATGAAGATTCCATCACTCTGTTCAATCACTTGTAGTCCAAGAAAGAACTTAATCTCTCCGAACATAGACATTTCAAATTCTTTTTGCATTTCATTAGAAAATGCCTTGCAGACAAGATCTGAGCCTCCAAAGATAATGTAATCAACAAATATTTCAGCAATAATAATAGTATCATCAGTATCACTTTTCACATACAAATTCTTATTTTCACTTGTTCTAACAAATCTAATACTTAACAAATAAGTATGTATTCTTTCATACCATGCTCTTGGTGCTTGCTTTAGTCCATATAAAGCTTTATGTAATCTACATACCATGTCTTTATTGTCGGGATCAACAAATCCTTCAGGTTGTTCAATGTAGACCTCTTCTTCAAGTATACCATTCAAAAATGCCAACTTCACATCCATTTGATAGACTTTGAATTTCTTATGTGCAGCATATGCAAGTAGCATTCTAACTCCTTCTAATCTAGCAACAGGTGAAAATGTCTCACCATAGTCAATGCCTTCTTCCTGTGCATATCCCTTGCATACTAATCTAGCTTTGTTTCTTGTGACTTCACCATTTTCATTCAATTTATTCCTGTATATCCACTTAGTACCGATAAAATTCTTATCTTTTGGTCAGGGTACTAAGGACCAGGTTTTGTTCTTCTCTATTTTCTCTATTTCCTCTTTCATTGCATTAACCCATTCTTCATCCTCTAATGCAACTTTCACATTTTTAGGTTCAAATTCACAAATTAAACATGTACCTTGTCTTGTTTTTCTTTTGGTTTGCATTCCAGCATGTTTGTCTCCAATGATTTGTGTTTCAGGATGATGTCTTCTGACAAAACTAGCCAAGACTTGATTTCTCCTTTCTTGTTCATCCTACTCAGGGTCATTTACTTGCTTGGCAACTTCTTCATGTTCGTCAGTTTGTGGTGCCTATTGTACTACATTATTTCCCTACTACCCAGTTGTCACTATCTATGGTGTTAGTAGATACTCTGGATATTCAATGTAAGTGAATCTACATAGTATTCTAGTACCTTTGTACTTTCCTTAGTGTACTTATCATAAAATTCATCAACATGAACATTAGTACTTTCAACAATCTTATTTGTAACCTTATTCAAACATTTGTATGCTTTACTTATTGTGGAATATCCCAAAAATATCCCTTCATCTCCTTTAGAGTCAAATTTTCCATTTATTTCATCTTTCAAGATAAAGCATTTACTTCTAAAAATTTTGAAATAACTTACAGTAGGTTTGTGTCCAAACCATAGTTCATAAGGTGTTCGGTTTCCTTCCTTCTTCAGTTGTACTTGTTTAAGAACATATACAACTATGCTGACAGCTTCCCTCCAATATATCTGAGCAACATTCTTCGGTATCATCAATGTTCTAGCACAGTCAATTATAGACCTATTCCTTCTTTCAGCAATGCCATTTTGTTGAGGTGTCCTTAGTGTGGATACCTATCTTTTGATTCTATGCTCATTGCAAAAGTTAGTAAATTCATCAGAGATAAATTCACCTCCTCTATCAGACCTTAAACATTTTATTTCTTTTCTAGTTTCTTTCTCTACCTTAGCTTTATACCACTTAAACATTTTGAAAGCTTCAGATTTCTCTTTCAAGAACATAACAGTCATCAGTCTAGTGTAATCATCAACAAAAAGAATAAAATATCTATCACCATAATAACTCTGATTTCTCATAGGACCACATAGGTCGGTATGAACCAACTCAAGTATCTTCTTTGTTGAGTAGTCTTTTCTTTTAAAACTAGACTTAGTCATCTTACCTCTTTGACATTCATGGCACATAGCATGATCAGGTTTTGTTAAGTTAGGCAACCCTCTAACTCTTTTCTTTTTACTAATCTTGATCATGTTGTCAAAGTTCACATGGCATAACCTTCAGTGCCACAACCAAGCATCTTCATCCTTAATTAACAAACAAGAAGACTGATCCATATCAAGATAGAATAGATTACCTCTGGATTGTGTACCAGTTCTGACAAGTCTTCCTCCATCATTATAAATCTTCACCTTTTTGCTCTCAAAAGCCAGTTGGTGGCCTGAATTGTTCATTTGAGCCACACTTATCAGATTATAGTTTAGTCCATCTACCCAGTATGCATTTTCACATTGTAATCTATCATTGATCATCAGTGAGCCTTTACCTCTTACCATACAAGGTGCATCATTTCCCATTCTCATAGATCCTCCATTATATTCAACAAGATGATCAAACTTCTCTACATCACTGATCATATGATGTGTGCAACCACTATCTATAATCCATGTATCATTTTTGCTTACTTTAGAGATCAGGGTTGTCTCTTCATGTTTCTCTTCCTCTTCTAAGTCATCTTTCATAGCAACAAATAAAACTTCTATATCATCATCAGAATCAGATTCAGTTTCAATATCTTTAGCTATGTAACATACCTTTTTGCTTTTTTCATCTCAATTGTCTCTATTGTTGTGTTGGTAACCTTTGTTGACTCTTCTCCCATAGTTTCCATCAGATCAGTCTTTGGATCTATCATCATCTTTCTTTTGAGGACATCTAGCAGTGATGTGACCGACTTCTTTACAATTAAAGCATGCTAAAGGTAGCTTGCCTCTATACCTTCCCTTTCGTTTGGACAATCTTCTAGCCATAAGTGCTTCAAGCTCATCAAGTTCATCATCAGTATTGTCATCACTATCACAATTCTTACTATTCCTGCTAGACTTTCCAATCTTCAGAGAAGACATGAAAGTGGATTCAATAGAAGGAACAACACTATTGTCAAAGTTGTTTAATTCAAAGGTTGTAAGTTTACCAATCAGAGTGTCAAGAGTAAGGTTGGATGTAGCTCTTGTTTCATGAATTGTAGATATCTTGATTGCATAAACTGGTAGCAAAGTTCTGAGAATCTTGCTTATCACTGTTTCATCATCAATCACTCCATCAGATGCTCTAATAGCATGTACCACTTCTTTTAGTCTATTTGAATATTGGACGATGTTCTCACCTTCTCTCATTCTCATATCATCAAATCTGCCTCTTAGACTTTCAACTTGAGCTCTTTTGACATTCAGATCTCCACTGTACATTTGTGCTAATTTATCCCACATTCCTTTGGCAGTTGTGCATGTCTTTATATCTTCAAATTTAGCGTCGATACAGGTAGCAGCAAGTTCCATCATAGTAACATTGTGTTCATGCTTATCCTTTAGTTGATCAATAGTTAGGGGACTAGTGGGCAGTTGCATGTAGCCATTCTCCATCAGCTCTAGTGTTGAGTTCCCAATTCCAAATATGTGCAGCTTCATTCTTCTTTTCCATACTATGAAGTTCTCTTTATTCAATTTTGGTACTTCCTTCATATACATCTTGAGACCTTTATGCTTAAGTCCTTAAAACTCTGTTCCAAGAAACTAGTGCTCTGATACCAATTGTTAAAATAACTGAGAGGGGGGGGAATCAATTATCCAATGTCCCTTTTTTTAATGTATAATCCAAAACAACTTCTTTAATCTTTGCTCGTCGGTAAGCAATAATAACTCTCACTGTCAGTGCTTTTACCGATTACCAATCTAATACTTATAACTGTTTACCGATCAAATCTAACATGTAATATGCAAAGTATGATAACAAACAAATATCACAATCAACACATAACACAAGAGATTTAACGTGGAAACCATGTAAAGGGAAAAACCACCTGGGACCGGCAACCCAAAATTGTTCACTCTTCTGAAGTGAGGTCGGTTAAGACCCAACCCTATTAAAGGTTACAAACACACTGTCAGGTGTGACCTTGTTAGAGGATTTTAGACTAGAAGTTATCATCCAACCAACATTCACTATGGGGTTGACAAGATAACAATGTTCATTCTATGAATGATACATCATAAGACTTTCAGAGTCCACTCAGTTAAGAGATTTAGACTGTATACAATGGTTAAATATGTAACAGTAAAATGACCTACCTTAATACAACTTCATTTGCAGATTACAGATCAATATTTAGTCCATACAAATCCTTCTGATAAATATTTCACTTCAGATTCAATACTTTATCAACTTACTGTCCGTCATTAATAGCTCTTTGTAGCTTGGTAATTGTTCTATAGCTCAGTTCTCACTAACCAGTATGATTAGAATGCATGAAAGCTTGTTCACACAAAATTCCTACAGCTTCTTCTTCTTTTTCGGCATCTTACTAAAGAAATTTTGTTCTCTTATATAGATGAGTAAATCATTTTCTTTTCCACCATCATATTTTTTTGCTTAATCACATTCATAGATTTTGCCACTTAAAACTTTCTTGGTACTTGTGTTAATAACATGTTTCAATCTGCTCCATTAGATCTTCCTTGAATTTTGTCAACTGTCGATCTTTGTAACAAACATTATATGTTACCTCGATGTTATAATCTTGCCAGCTCATCAATCTTATCAGCTGAACTAATCATTTAATTCATTCTATTCTGCTTGGTTAACACAGAATGCATTGGTGAACACTGCTCGATTAATACTGCGGTTGGTATACACTACACTTCATCAGTGTATACTAAAAATGCTTCATTTACCAACAACACTTCTTTGTGTCTTTCAGCTCTATACTTCATTATAGATGAATGCAACATAATAAAGTCAATATCATCAAGTCACAGACTCATCAACAAGTTACTAAATGTGATCCTTATCCTCATCTGTCATGTACATCTTTCCTCATGTAGATTTCTTTGTTCTTCATCTCTTTTCCACTTTTCTTCAGATGTCTCGGTGTAGTAACTTACAAGATAAGTGTTGTCAAACTAGTTGACATCAATGACAACATAATACTGATTTAATCATATTACATATCTAATCAGAAACTTCTTAGTGATCTTGCAATCACAGATCCTTCAATCAAATTACAAATTAGTTGTAGTCCAACATGAACATGGTGAGAACTTGATGTTAAGAAGGATATTGTGGAATGAAGAAGCTAATGAGGAACCTATTCTGAGGAAAATTTTGTTCAGAACCAGATGTAAGATCGCTGAAAAATGTTGCAAGGTAATCATTGATAGTGGAAGTTTTGATAATTTGGCATTTGAAGAGCTGGTTAACAAGTTGTAGTTGGAGAGATTGAAACAGCCTAAGCCTTACCATATTGCTTGGATCCAGAAGGAGCATAAACTACTTGTAAGTGAACAATGCCTTGTTAAATTCAAAATTGGGAATTATCATGATGAAGTCTTATGTGATATTATGCCTATGGATTGTTGTCATATTCATTTGGGTAGACCTTGGCGGTATCATAGGAAAGCTTTGCATGATGGTAGATTGAATCAATATACTATTTGGATGGATGAAAAGAAACAAGTGTTATTGCCTTTGATAAAGAAGTTTGATGAAGGTCACCGTACTATAGTCAGAGTATGCTTGTTTGATGATAAAACATTTACAAGAGAAAAGAAAGAACATAATATTTGCTTTTCACTAAAGCATAAAAGTGGACAGTCAAATAAAGTTGTTGATGCCTTGAGCCGAAGAAGAAGTTTGCTGATAGAGATGAGAGTTGAGGTATTTGGTTTTGATGATTTGAAGTGTTTTTATGAGACTGACATTGATTTTTCAAAACCTTGGAAATCTTGTAAGGAACACATAGTGAGTGATAAGTGGTTTAATTATTTCATTCAAAAAGACATGTTGTTTAAAGGAGTTTAGTTGTGCATACCTAGAGGATCTATGAGAGAGAACATAATAAAGGAGAAACATAGTGGTGGACTTGCTGGACATTTTGGGATTAATAAGACTGTGAATTTGATTTCAGAGAGATACTTTTGGCCACAAATTTACAGACATGTACAAAGGATGGTTAGAAGTTGCAGAGTTTGTCAAGTAGCAAAAGGAACTAGTCAGAATTCAGGATTGTATACACCTTTGCCTGTACCTAATAGACCTTGTGAAGATGTGAGTATGAACTTTGTTCTTGGATTTCCTAGAACTCAGAGAGGTAATGATTCTATTTTAATAGTGGTTGAAAAATTTTATAAGATAGGTCATTTCATTCCTTGTAAGAAGACATCTGATGCATTGCATGTAGCTAAATTATTCTTCAAGGAAGTGGTAAGATTTCATGGTTTGCCTAAATCTATTGTTTCAGACAGAGATACAAAGTTTACTGGCTACTTTTGGAGAACACCTTGGAAGAGGATGAATACTGATTTGAATTTTAGTTCTACTTTTCACCCTCTGACAAATGGATAGACTGAAGTTGTGAACAAAAGTTTGGGAAACTTGTTGAGATGTTTAGTTGGGGATAAGCCTACTAATTGGGATTTGATTTTGGCACAAGCAGAGTTTGCATATAATAATTCGGTGAATAGAAGCACTAAGAGGACACCATTTGAGATTGTTACTGGATTTCATCCTAAGGGAACCATAAAGATGAGAGATTTACCTACTGAAACAAGAAGAAGTGTTGAAGCTGATCATTTTGCAAAATACATGAGAGCTTTGCATGATGAAGTTAAAAATAAATTGGAGAACAGTAATCTGAAATATAAGCAGAGAGTAGAAAAGAGAAGGAGACATAAATCTTTTGAATTTGTAGATGAGGTTATGATTCATTTGAAAAAGAATAGATTTCTAGTTGGTACCTACAAAAAGCTGAAAATGAAGAAGTTTGGACCTTGTAAGATTCTGAAGAAGTTTGACAGTGGAAATGCTTATGAAGTGGAATTACCAGAGGACATGGATATATCATCTATATTCAACATTGCTAATATATTTGAGTAATTTGAATCAAATGATGAGATAGAAGATGATCCAGATTATCCTAAGAAGAACAGAGACAACATTGAGAAGATCTTGAATAAAAGAGTGAGCAAGAGTACAAGAGGAAAAGACTACATGGAATATCTAGTTCAGCGGAAAGATAAGCCAGTTGAAGACAGTTCATGGATTACACAAGCTAAGTTGGATCTTTATGATTTAGGTCAGAATATGAGTAGTGCCTTATGTCAACATCAGTTCTTTATTTACCCCAGGTGTCTGATGTAGGAGCATCTTGGGTCTTTGAGCAATCTTGCATCAACCAAAAACATTTCCTAATTTATGTACCTGTTTGCTATTGTTTTCTTTATAATTGTTGTATTTGTTGGTTTCATGGTGTGAAAATATTACATTATTCTAAGGACATATTTGGGAACCTTCTCCCATGAGCACATAAAGTTTGGATGGACTGTTTCAAAGTTACAACTCTTTTCCTTGCCGTCAGAACTGCGTTTTCCTACAGTTTTGGTGCTGATTGTTCATAGTGGTGATCTTGATCCATAAAGAATCAGCCTTTTTGCTCTTAAGGAATTTTAGAGGACCTAAATTAATATCATTTCCCAAGATTTCAAGCCCTAATTCATTATGAGTAAAAATTTATGCCCATTTTTCTCAAGGACCTATTTTCTGCCATTTTTTGGGTGAAACATGTGGTGTTTCTTCTTGCGATGTTCTGTGTGATCAAATGGGACCTTGTACCCTTAAAGGCATGTTCTTGGGTCATGTAAGGACCTAAATCAAAAGGAACATCAATTTATATTAATTCTAACATTATTTTTGGTTTAAATCTTCCAGACTGGACCTATAATGTAATTAAATGCCTGACTAGCTGACCTGTGGCTTAGCTAGCTATATAAAGAGTCTAGATTGATGTAGTAGGGCATCAAGAGATAGATATAGAGAGGATTATCAAGATAAATCATTGGAGACAAAGATAGGATGCAAGATGTGATTCTGATTTCATAATTCTCATTGTATAAGGCCGAAACCCGAAAGGCCTCACAACCGGGCATGTTGAAAGAAATAATATAATTCTCTGTTGTTGCTGCCAATTGATTGTCTCATATCCATTGTGATTTCATTTCTTTCATGTGATATTATATTTCTTCTGTTGTGTAACTCTGAGTAGGGCTTGTTTGTGGATTCAAGGGGACTCAATTCTACTTTATTCTGCTTGTATCTACCCTGCCCCTGCGTCAGTATAGAGACATTTTTACCACCATTTTGTATATTTTAGAGGATCTGACTACACACATGAGTAGATAGATTGCATATGCCCTATAGATTGTTGATTCCATTTTTTGAGAGTTGAGATCCAAAATCTCTGGTGATATATCCTTAGTTGAGGTCTAGGCACAGGTCTCAAAGGATATTATCAAAGGAGAGGTTTTCCCTTGCTATTAAGAGATGATCAAGGTTAGTGCATAGCAGGTTATGTAGTGTGTGGTTCTTGACATTGCACACATGATATACATGTGGTTCCTTGGTGCACATGGTCATTATCCCAATAATGACTAGATTCCACTCTACTTTGCACAGAAGGTTTACAATGAGGTCTTTTTAGGTCTCAACATGAACTACCTAGATCTTCTAGGCTACTTTGGACAGGGGCATGGTAGAGTTGTAGACTGCTATCAGTATTGTAGGCCTGATCACATTGTGTTGAGACATAGACACTTGGTTGGGTAGAGGGAACTTGTAGTGGAACCATCTATGGTCAATACTATTGACAGAGTTTTCATTTCTTCCCAGAGGGAAGGCAATTGAAATTATTGGACACATTGTAGCTACGGCTGGAAGCATTACATCTTACACACTCACTCAATATATTATGACTAGACCGAGTCCACCCTGGGAATCTTCAGAGGCATCATCTAGTAGTGTGCCCCCTATTGACAAGCCATGTAGAGTTATTGGTCTCCCTAGACCATGTGATATACGAGATCTTACTAGACAACAAAGTCACCTTGAGATGGCACATTATTCTTTGGAGAACCTGTTACATGAATATAACTATATTTCTTAGGTGGAGAGGGTCCCTATATAGTCTTTTAGAGACACCATTAGACTCTCTCAGGGCCCTCCAATTCCACCACCCCGGAGCACACCATCAGCTCATGCATCTCATAGTTCACAACATTCTGCACCCACTAAACACTCTTCAGCTACACAAGGAGGGATATGACTTGGTGATTTTTTCATCACAACAAAGGGCCTAGATGGTTTTGAGGAGAAGTTACAAGGATTTCAATAGAGCTACACTAGCATTGTCATAGCTTCATATATGGATCTTCTACTTCATCCAGATTCTGACTCTACACCACTCCCTTCTCAAATACACACCCCATTACACTCGTCATTAGAGAGGAATGGTACTAGACATGATGCACATGATAGTGTTTGTGTAGATGATATGATGGTGCACATTGATGATCCTCTTGCTTTTGAGACCCAAGTTTAAATTTAATTTTCAATTTATTTTTAGTCAATAAATTGATTACATAGTTTCTTGCACTAATGCTTGTATATATGTATTATATATATAATATTTGTAGGCATAGTTTCATGAGTGTACTACCTCTAGCGTGGGATTAGAGTTTGTATGCATGTGAGATTCTATAGAGTTGACACCTACTAGTGCTCAAGTAGGTTTTAAATATACAAGTTTAAATGCACATATTAATATATTTCAAATACTTTGTATATAATTATATATGAATGTACATAAATATTTTACAAGTTGTTGTACTAAATTTATAGGAGTTTGTTGTTTCTTCACATGCAGAGGATGCTTAGGACACTCATATGTCAGAGGGTCACTCTATTCGTATGCGACTTGATCAGTCTAGGATACCTTAGGACATTTTTTGTGTATCTTTGATTTATGTTCTAGATATTTCACATATGTTTGACATTTATATGTTCTGGACCTATGCATAGATGATTTATGTGTTTATGGTTGATATTTATATGTTATGGTTAGATGGTTAGATGGTTTTATTTGATTATGATTAGACAATTATATGATATGATATTTGATTATGCTTAGACGGTTATATGATTTGATTTTATTATGGTTAGATGGATACATGATTTGATTTGATTATGGTTAGATGGCTATATGATTTGATGTGATTTGATACATGGTCATATGATTTGATTTAATAGATGGTTATATGATATGATCATTGATTATGGTTAGATGATTACATGATTTGATTTGATTTGATAGATGGTTATTAAAAATAACACTAATATGTAACTAATGTACCATAAGTAATATAAATAATTTAGAACTAACATGTAATAAGTATTCTAACTAATGTCATTAGTAACCTAACTAATGTCTTAAGGTGATCTTTAAATAATAAGTAATCTAATTTTAATATCATAAAAAATAACACTAATATGTGTGTGTGTGAAAATTGTACCTGATCTGTAAACACAACACTCAGTAAAACATTAGAGGTTAGTGATAATCAAAATTGTGCAAAATTGAAAGCTATCTAACCAAGCGATTTACTGCCTTCTAATAGGTGCGAGATTAATGTTCTCAGATTGTAATCGAGATCAGTGACCTAGACGACACCTAAATGAAGTATTTGAATGCAATTCTAGATATGGAATAAATGCAATTAATCTATATTTTTTATATTTTCTATGCAATAAGAATGATAAAAACTGATATGATATGAATGCTATTGAAAATTGATATGCTATGAATCTAACAATGATATGTAATATGAATGCAAAAATAAGATTGATCTCACAAAGATGTCGATTCGCAAGAGCTTTGATTCTTTAATTCCAATTCTCCAGCGTGATTGTGCAAAATATGAGATGATTTGTGAAGAGCTGAGCCTTTAATTTATAGAAATCCAAGGCTTTGGAGGTGCATGGGAAAAAGCCATAAATCACTCAAATAACTCAACTTGATTTTTGAGTTATTTTTAAATAAAAGATAATTAACTCACAAAAACATGCAAAAGCTAAGTTTTAACTCAAAATAGAGTTTAGCTTTAATTGATAATTGATATTTGTTTGCTTTTATGATTGTGCATGTTTTATTTATGAATTAATTTAATAATAAAGTGATTTATTTCCAACTTAACTGCTTTTAAAAAATAAAACAATTGATTTATGGGTTAATCAATTATTTAATCAAAATTTTATTAAAAACTATATTATTAAATAATGACAACTTGCTTTAATTAATTAAATAAGAATTTAATCAATTATTCATATGATATTAGATTTATTGTCAAAATTAAATAATACAATTAATAATAGATATAATTAAATTTAATTACATAATTAAGTGGCAAATATTAAATCTAATTAATTAAATATGAAAATATTCAATTAATCAAACTTTAGGATAAATGTGATTTATTGCCAAATAATTATAAAAATAAAGATAATTAAGATAATTAGGAATATTACTAGGAATATTCTCCGATGCAAAATTTAAGATAATCAATTAGATTTGATGATGTTTAGATGTGCCTTAGATTAGGACTTTGATGTCGATTTCATATGATTTGATGATATAGGAGGTTAATGAACTTATAGCCCATTTTTGGGGTATTACATTTTGCCCCTCTTTGAATTACTGTGTGAAGCGCAGTGGTTCAAAGATAGTCTGTGTTTGATAAAGATATGAAACTGATTCAAAAGATAAACCGATCTCAAGATAGAAACCGATTGAAAGATATTGAGATAGGAGTTGATTGATATTGAATTGATATGGAGATAATAGGTCTTGAATGACCAAAGATAATGTTCACTGTAGAAGCAAATGAACCTATTATTGCAAAAAAGTGTCAAAATGCCTGATTCTGAACCTTAGGATTGATAAGAAGTGAGTGACCCGTTCTAGACTCGATTGTCTTAGCAGAACTAGCAGGTATCACATCCGAATCCTTTAGTTGCCGAAGAACCAAGGAAATAACACTATGATCTGATGGTTGCAAAAACTGATACAGATTAAGAGAATACCAAATTGATATGGATCGATGAATCTGATATGCCCCAAGTGATGATAGATTTGCCCCGAGCGATGAGGACTTTTGATGAATCAGTAACTAGACGTGATTGTTTGTCTTGATCACTGATGAAAGATATTGATAGACTTGATCGATAGAATTTGATTTACAGACTTTGAATGATGTGCAATACCATGCCCCCTTCGGGATTAAAATTGAAATCTGACAAGAAAAGTCAGCGTTGATAGTTTAGAAGCATGTTAATTGATCTGAGAAGTGGTTATTTACATCCGAGAATGCATTCTGCATCGTTGGAAGGTCCCAAAAGACCAATTTTGACTAGGTTTGACCATGAGTTGACCATGGTTGACCAAGTTGAAATTTTGATAGTTTGATGTAAGATAATCAGTTAAGTTGAATACTAGATTTCTGTGATGATTGAAGGTCGAATATGCAAGTAGTTAATAATATAAACAATCTCAGATTTTGATTTTGATCCCGAAAAAGGATTCTACTTGCTGTTTCATTGGAGGAACCTTCGTGTGAGATTCAGCTCTTGTTAGACTTGAAGATGCGATTAGAAGAATCATTTAAGCATTGAAGTTCATTTAATCATTGTGAGATCATGCAAACATGCAAAATGCAAAGAGACATGCAAAATGAAATGCAACCTAAGACCTAGGACCTAGTCACTGATCATGTGTCGATTTGTTATCATCATTGAACTTTTAGGTAACCGGATAAATCAATACAATGCCCACTAGCCATGAAACCATAGACATATGAATATCGATTTGAATGTGCAAGAATCAATACAACACCCACTGGTCAAACAACCATGGACATATGAATATTGATTTTAGTTGTTGAATGTCGGATTAGATATAAGCATCAAGGCACAAACGCCAGGATGACCTGAATATCATGTCCATTTTGATATAGCAATTTGTACAAGCATCAAAACATAAACGTTGTGATGACCTGAGTACGCCTTGCGTTACAAACACATCAAACAGTCAAGAGATCATTCTAAATCCAATGTGAATTACCCGTAGTGACCCTTTATCGTTCACATCCTTAGGCAAGATTGCGTTCCACAGTAGGAGAAAGAACTTACTCAAAAAGATAATAGTTAGATCAAACGTCCTTGAATTTTTTTGGGTATCAATGGTCGAGGTACGCATGGCCATCCAATTTGAGATAGAGGCTCTTACAATCGGACACCATTTCAATCCAAAATTTCCAAAGTTGTTAGATTTTCACATACAAGCAGAAGACAAAGAAAAGATTATGCCCCCAATCATCACTCTCTAAATCCTGTAAAGGACATCATTGAAGAGCTCGAAGGGACACAATATGCAAAAATCTCAATGCGAATCAGTAAGCATACAAGGAGATAAAAGCATGTAAAAAGCACAGATTGTTTTCAGTTTGAGTTTGATGTTTAATTGTTGTTGATGCAAAATCCTTTCTGGAGACGAGACTGACTGACTGACTCAACTTGAAGCTTCAAAGGACTCTGAGTGGATATGACACGTCTAAGATACATGGGAGACCATAGGATATGACATTGATTGCCCCCAAGTGTGAACATTGATAGGATGCAAACGCTTGAGCTGGTTGGTGTACAGGCCGACTTATTAAAAACTGGAAATGCAGGAACAAACCGAGAGATATGTACAAACTAAAGCAAGACTGAAAGCTGGGAAAGACCAAGATTGTGCTGATAGATGGAGCATTTTGGAACAAGTGGTGCCCATTTGCCGAGTTTTCACCATCTTGGTAGAGATTCTATTTTTGCTACCGAGGTGCCTGTTTCCAGGTTTTCACCAAGGCACTTTTTTTTTTTTTTTTTTCATTTTTTTGTATTTTTCATTTTTTCAATTTTTTTGTACTTTTGATATTTTTTTATTTTTTTGTGAATCATCAAGGCGCCTATTGCTAGGTTTTCACCAAGATGTTCATTTTTTCAGGACTTTTTCCGATTTTTAAGATTTTTTTCAGGACATTTACCAAGCACTGAATGCCTTAGGCATAGAATTTCTTTAGATGGAGAACGTTGATTGGTTCTCGGAGCTGTTCTCCTTCAGTTGTTGAGAGTTGATAGGCACCAGAGCCAAAAGTAGCAGTGATTACAAAAGGACCCAGCCAGTTGGGTTCGAACTTCCCCTTGCGTTCTCGATGTGATTGATTTTTAGGATTTTCTCTCAACACTAGATCGCCAACCTGAAATTCTCTATGTCTGACTTTCTTGTTGTAGCCTCTAGACATTCTTTTCTGATACACTCTGAGATGATCATACGCTGCTTGTCTGCGCTCATCTAGTAGTTCAAGTTCTTATAACCTCGACACTCTGTAGTCTTCATCAGTGACAAGTCCATGCATTTTGATTCTGAGTGATGGGATTTCAACCTCAATAGGCAATACCGCTTCAGACCCATAAACTAAAGCGAAAGGTGTAGCCCCTGTAGGCGTTCTGATACTAGTTGTGTATGCCCAGAGAGCTGGATTGATCATCAGATGCCAGTCTCTTCCTATTTTATTCACTGTTCTGTGCAAGATCTTCAGGAGATTTTTGTTTGAAGCCTCAGCTTGTCCGTTCCCTTGAGGATAGTAGATAGATGACCAATGTTGAGTAATTTTGAACTTGGCACATAAGTCATCTATGTCCTTGTTTTTGAATTGTCCCCCATTATCTGTGATTATAGAGTGAGGGATCCCATATCTGCAAATGATGTAATTCAAGATGAACATAGAGATCTATTTCCCCGTTGCTTGTGTTAGAGGAACTGCTTCTACCCATTTTGTAAAATAATCTGTAGCTGTGATTATATGGGTATGTCCATTAGAAGAGTGCGGATGGATAGCACCTATGAGATCAAATGCCCATTGTTGAAAAGGCCATTGTGTAGTAAAGGGAATCAGATCTCTCCCTGGAGCATGAATCAAGTTGCCATGTACTTGACACTGTTGACAGTTTTTAGCAAATTTAATAGCTTCTTTTTCCATTTCAGGCCAATAATACCCAGCCCTAATAAGTTTTCGAGCTAACGTTAACCCGTTCGAGTGTGACCCACATATACCCTCGTGGACTTCCTCTAATGCACGTTGAGACTCTTCTCGTTCTAAACATCTAAGCAGTGTACCATCTAGACCTCGTTTGTACAGATCATTACCAATGATGACATATCAGGATGCGGATCGAATAAGGTTTCATTTCTCAAAACGGTTAAAGGACTTAGGGATGATTTGGTCGTGGAGATAGGAGAATAGATTTTTGTAGCGAGATGAGTCATAACCTACAACAGTGCAGATCATGCGGGTTTCAGGGGAGTCATATGCAGGATAGGATAGGGCTTCCACCCGGAACTCGTAGCATAGTTCATGTTCAGGCTGTTGTAAAAGAGTAGATAATGTTGCCATTGCATCAGCAGCCTTATTCTCCATTCTGGGTATTTGCTCAAATGTGATAGAGATGAAGTATTTCTTTAAATCATCGACCATTCTCTTGTAAGGAATGAGCTTTTCATCTTTGGTTTGGTACACATCATTGACCTGGTGGATGACCAGTTGTGAGTCTCCATGAATGTGCATCTCTGTAACTCTCCACTGTATTGCCATTTTCATACCATTGAGAAGTGCCTCATATTCAGCAATATTGTTTGTGCAAGGAAACTTTAATCTGAATGCTTTGGGTATCGAGTATCCTTGAGGAGTAATGAACAATATGCCTGCTCTGGATCCATTCTGTGTGTAGGAGCCATCAAAGAATAATCGCCATGCTCTAGAAGAGAGGTGCATGATAGAGGAATCGGGAAATTCCATTTGCATGGGTGTATCATCAAACAGTGGTGCTTTAGCTAATTGATCAGCAATGACCTGTCCTTTGATAGCTTTTCTTTCAACATATTCAATGTCAAATTCGCTCAAGAGCATGACCCATTTAGCTAGTCTACCTGTGAGGGCAGCTTTGCTTAGGAGATATTTCAGTGGATCAATTTTAGCTACCAAATGAGTAGTATGAGCTAACATGTAGTGTCTCAATTTCTGTGATGCAAAGATCACAGCGAGACAGGCCTTCTCTATCATTGAGTAGTTCTTCTCATAGGCCACTAAAGTTCGGCTGATATAGTAGATGGCTCTTTCTTTCTTGTTCTCATCATGCTGTGCTAGCAATGCCCCCAGTGATGTATCTGTTGCGGAGAAATATAATATTAATGGCTTCCCATGAATAGGAGGCATCAATATAGGCGGATTTGAAAGATACTTCTTGATATGTTTAAAGTTGTTCTCACATTCTTCATTCCATGCAAAGGTCACACCTTTATGTAATGTTTTTGTAAAAGGCTGTGAGATGTCCGCTAGCTGTGATATGAATCTTCTGATAGATTGAACTCTGCCTTACAATGTCCTCATTTGACTGATATTTGTGGGAGGTTGCATCTCTATTATAGCCTTGACCTTAGCTGGATCAACTTCAATGCCTTTCTTGGAGACGATGTATCCTAGGAGCTTTCCAAAAGTGACTCCAAAAGCACACTTTTTAGGATTTAGTCGAAGACTAAATTTTTCCATTCTGTCGAGGATCATGCTCAAGTCTGTTAGATGTTCAGTTCTAATCATGGATTTTGCCAAGGTATCATCTACATAATCCTCCATTGCTCTATGCATCATATCATGAAAAATAGATGTCATTGCTCTTTGATATGTAGCTCCAGCATTTTTGAGTCCGAATGGCATAACATTCCAACAGAAAGTTCCCCACGCACATGTGAAAGCTGTTTTCTCTTGATCTTCTGGAGCAATTTTGATTTGGTTGTATCCAGAAAAGCCATCCATTAAGGAATACATTTCATAGCCCGCAGTCATGTCTACTATCATATCAATGTTAGGTAGTGGAAAGTCATCCTTAGGGCATGCTCTGTTCACATCTCTTGAAACAGGTACAATGTTGGAAATCCACTCAGCATAGTCGATGACACAGATGAATCCAGCTTTTAGGAGTTTTTCTAGTTCTTCTTTGACTAAGAGTGCGACATGAGGATGCATCTTTCTCAATTTTTGTTTGATTGGTTTTACTCCGGGAGCAATGGATAGATGGTGCATAATGAGATTGGGATCCAATCCTGGTATATCTGAATATTTCCATGCAAAGTTGATCTTTTTCTCTGATAAGAAGGTAGTGAAGTTTTGTTTCTCTTCGTCTGATAGAGATTGTGCTACATGTACCAATTGTGGTTCCTCTGTTGTACCCAAATTGATGGATTGAGTTGGCTCAATCAGAACTGGAGATCTATCCTGTAAATGACTTGGAAGGACATCAAATATCTCATCCTTAGGTGCCTCAGAGAGGTTTTCACCTTCAGATACGTCTTTTCTTTTTACTTTTGTCAGTTCTGAGACTGCCACAAAGTGGTTTTCACCCTCATAACTCTTTTTCTTTTTCTTTTTACTCTTGTTTTTTTGACTAAGATATTTGATGTCCGACTCGGTCATGCTGACACTCGGTTCACTGATGGAAGTACTCATAGGCTCAACTGCATTGAGGTAGCCGGCAAGGGCATAGTCATTTGGGAAGGTATACATACCATGGTTTGGGTTGGTGGAAGTTTGGTCGATAAGATCAGGGCGTTGGATAGTCAAAGCGGGAAAGGCTTGGGATATGGTGTTCACGGATGTGGATATGTCATCATTGGTCCTAACCTGATGCTCAAGTTCAAAGGTGATATTACAACTCAGAATGTTCAATTCGTGAATAGGCTCAACATCATCATAGGAGTCATCTTCAGCCATAGGTGGATCAGACACATTAAGTTCATTATTTCACTCTAGACCTACGTTGGGTTGAGAGACATATTGGTGAATAACATCAATAGATTTCTCTGTTATAAGCTCATCTTCTTCTGGAATGGCACCCCATTCATAATCATTTGACTCATCTTCTGATTCAGAATCTCTAGGAAATCTTAGAAAGTGCATGAAATCAGGATGAATACCCCAAGAAGGATTACCCTCAGTCTCTGACTTGAATTCATATTCATGGGAATCAGTGTCAGAATAACTACCCCCTACTTCTTGATCAGTTTGATTGCCTTCGAGATTGGCTGGTTCTTGTGGTACAACCATCTCTTGCGCTACAGTAGGTTCTTGTGTTTCTACTACATTAATTCTTCTGATAGGATCATCTGTATCATCAAGAAGATCTTTGATCTCTTTAGGCAATTTTTCATAGGGGATAAGCTCAGAGCTATCTGAATCATCATCAGAGGGTTCTGTTTCTTCTTTCTTAAGAAGGGGTTCTCCTGGTGCAATTTGTTCTATGACATGAGAACAACCACCTCTGAGATGATAGGGTTTCTTTTTAAACCCTATGCCACCAGTATCTTTTTTGGCTCGACCAATATGTGAAATGGGGGTCACAAGACCCTTTCCCCTAATTCCTAGAGGTCCTTGACCAGAATATCCCATCTTGGCTATCAATTTGTTTCCTGGACCATATGAATTAGAAGGGACTGTAGGTGCTATAGATTCACTAGGTTGAACAATTTTAGATTCAGAATCCTCTTTATATAGCCATGCCAGCACAGCTTCATCCTCTTCAAATTCTTGTTTAGATACTTGCTCCACCACAAAATGTCTTTTGTATGCTTCCATAGGTTCCTTAGGTTCTGATTTAGACTGCTTCAAGGATTGGCCATATGACTTAGGTGAGATTGGGAGAGATGTTAGAGACAAGACTGGCTCTATAGTGTATTCTCCCATCCCATTTTCTTTGATATTGATCTCTTTAGCAATGTCATCCATCTTAGATGTGGAAGCCACATTTTGTTGCTTGATGGAAGATTCTCTGTTATTGGGAACAAGTTTATCAGCACTTTCCTTCAATGTATTGCAAGTTGTACTCAGATCAGCTGGGATAGTAACCTCCACTCCTTCATAGGGAAATTTCAAGCATTGATGGTATGTTGAAGGAATAGCCTACATTTCATGTATCCAGGGTCTCCCTAGAAGGATATTGTAAGCCAATGGTAGATCGAGCACCTGACATGTGGTATCTTTGATGACTGGACCCACCCGGATGGGCAAGACAATGGTGCCTTTAGAAGCTCTTTCTTGTTCATCATAGGCTTTTATGGTGATCTTCTTTCGAGGATCAATAGACATCTCTGAGAATCCCAACCATGTGATTAAGTTGTAAGAACAAATGTTGAGGCCTGCGCCCCCATCTATCAACACACGTTTGACTCGACGGTTCTGGATCAAGACTTCTATGTGCAAGGGCTGATTATGTGGGTGACTTAGGGAGTTGTCATCCTCTTCTGAAAAGGAGATATATTGCGGAGATGTTAGATGACCAACCATAGTCTGGAACCTGTCTAGATCTAGATCATCAGGAACATTAGAGCTGAGCAAAGCTTTGTCTAGGATATCTCGGTGAGCTGGAGATATTCGAAGTAACTCAAACATAGAGATTTTGGCATTGGTATGCTGGAGTTGTTGTACGATGCTGTAAGATGTAGGTCTGGTATCCTTTAGATTGGAAGATTTTGAG
Source organism: Chamaecyparis obtusa (assembly GCA_027943335.1). Classification (NCBI taxonomy): domain Eukaryota; kingdom Viridiplantae; phylum Streptophyta; class Pinopsida; order Cupressales; family Cupressaceae; genus Chamaecyparis; species Chamaecyparis obtusa. Next base: position 158,156 of record BSBK01002839.1, read on the forward strand.
GCAACCTTCTGTTTAGAAGCAGATGTGAGATTGAAAGGTATCTTAGGGACATTAAATGAACTTGGTGTTTGTCCTTTCAGATGAGTCTCAGCTTGGGATCGGGTAACCGCATTAGCTGAGGAATGATTTCTATCTCTTCGTACAATCGTGATGACATTACAGCTCTCAGAGAGGCATGGTTCCACCATATTGATGACAGCATCATTTCCAGGGTAGGCATAGTTGACTTTTGCCCCCATGTTAGGCTAAGAAGTGGAAACTCCCTTGCCATGTTGTGGAAAAGGTTCTGTAAATGCTGTGTGATCATTATTGCTGGTAGGATTATCGATTGTGATGTCCCCTTGATCTATCAAGTCTTGAATGGTATGCTTCAAATGGAAGCATCCATTAGTTCTGTGGCCTTTAGTTCGATGGAAAGCACAAAATTCATTATCTTTCCACCAACATGGTTTTGGATCCGGATCAGGTTTTCGGATTGGTGGTAAAGAGATCATGTTATCAGCTATCAAGGTCCTCAGAGTAGATTCCAAAGATTCTCCCAGGGGAGTAAACTTTCATTTATTATCCCATCATTTGAATGGCTTCTTTGGAGATGGTTCAGCAGATTTTTGCTATGAAGCTTCAATGGCTTTGGTGGCAAGGGTGAGATTGTAGGCCGGTGCCTTTGATGGGGTGTGGATAGTGTCAACAACACCGTCAGAGACGATACCTTTGTTTCTATTCCAGCTCTTGTTTTTATCTTTTGAGCTAGATCCCGATTCAGACTTGTCCTTTTGAAGTGTGATTTCTCCTTTCTTGACAAGTACTTTCTCAATCTTGATTGCATTATCCACCATTTTATCAAAAGATACATGATCTTGCATTTGCAATGGATAGTTGAGCTCTGGAACAAGGTTATTGATAAAGATTTCAAGTTTCTCCATTTCGGGAATTGGTCTAGCATATAAAGAAAACTTCTTTCGCCACCTCTTGAGAAAAGTTAGGAATGATTCCCCTGGATATTGCTTGAGGTTACAGATATCGATCATGGTAATCGGATGTTGAATATTGTAGGAATATTGTTGATAAAACAATTTAATCAATTCCTCAAAATTTTTGATCGTAGAAGGTAATCTTGAAAACCACTGAATGGATGCTCCTCCCAAGGATCTAGGAAAAAGACGCATTAGATAAGTCGGTTCATGCATGAATTCCATGGATTGTGTACAGAACTCTCTGACATGATCTTGAGGATCAGAGTGTCCGTCATATTTGTCATACTTTGGTATCTCCACTCTTTTTGGGAATGGAGGCATATACAAGTCTTTGTCAAAAGGGAAAGGACAAAGGGCCTCCATGGAGAATTCCTTGGGTTCTTTCTCTTTCTCCATTTTATTCATTTTGACCTGCATAGCGTGCAACTGGTTCATTATGGCTGTCATCGGAGTTTCTTCCTCATGCGTGATGATATCTTCGACATTGAAGTGAGGAGGAAGTTTAGCTCCTTCTTGGGCTAATTGCAAAAAGTATGCCTCTCTATCCATTTTCAAGAAATGCCTCATCATTCTTTTGAATTCATCATCATTCTGACACCGATGGATTTCAGAGGGTGTAGGGTCTTGGTCGGCATTATGTTGAGAATGGTGTCCCTGGGATCCTCCTCCTAGAGAACCATGGTTTGTCCCTGCTTGAGACATGGTAGGAGTTTTTGGGCTCCCTGGAATAGATTGAGGAGGAGTTTGTTGATTACCTCTGTGAGTTGATAGAGGAGGTCTGTAACCAATTTTCAATCGAAAGTTACCGAGACCGTCGTCTTCGTAGATACCTGACTTGATGAGTTGTTCAAGAGTTGGACCTGGGGTATTGGTCAAAAGTAAGTTCTGAGATGTTTCTTCTGATTTCTTGTGTGAAGAAGCTCTGGTCTCCATCATTAACTTTGAATGAAACAGAAGAAAAGGATGAAGACAACTGAAGAACAATTTGATTCGAGAAAATCGGATGACGCAACCTTGTCAAGATTATGATAGTTTTGAAGATCTGATAAGATGTGGGTGAAGGAAACTGTGCCCTGGATGTATGGGATAGATCGCCCAAAAGATAGCGGACATGAGTTCTCAACACTTAGTTTGTTTTTGAAGATTGATTGATTGAAGATTGATAGTTATGACAAGGTTTTGACACGAGATAAAAAGGACTCAAATTGATCAAACAAAAGACTAGATCGGATTCAAAAGATCAAACTCAGAAAATGGTAGAATGCTCAATAGCTACTACTCTGTTCCTGACACAATGATATTTTTGACAGATTCTGGAACTAGGCTGGAAACATTGGATATCTTGCAATTTGACAATTTCTGACAACTTTCTCAAATTTTTCCAAACGACACTCTGCAGACTCGTACAACACTGGGTAGTCTATGAAATGACAGTTGGGTAATACTGAAATGACACTTGACAAAACTCGTACGACTTTTGACTTCCTGAAATGACTTTTGACTCCAGAAAAGATTTTACGTCAATTTTTGTAAAATGTAAGGTCTTCAATTTTGGATTGTTTGCAAATTGTATTGTCCAGATTTTGAAGGTTATACCAGATTTGATCATTTTTAATAGCCAAGTAGATAAATAAGCACACAGAACAGCAAGCAATTGATTCCAAGCACGTCTGAAAACAATGAACAAGGGCAAAAGCAACCTTGCACATGAACAATCAAGTGACCAAATTGTGCTAATCCCTGAGAGTACTAATTGTGTATGTTCTGAAAAAGTTTTGCAATAACGCACATATACCTGAAAGTGAAAAATTGGCCTCTCTAGGGTTTTTAGTAATGGTTTGACTCTGCAACTTTTATGATTCAAAGGGGTGAACTCCAATCCCGGTGCACCAGGGTTTTGACATAGTCTGAGAACTTAATCTTCAAGAGCTGCTAGGGAGATCTGACAACCCAACAATGAACCATACCTGTGGAGATTTCTTCCACAAAGACATTTATATAGCGGTTGTCACTACCATGGAAAAAATGGCTATTACCGCTTGAGGTTCCGTCAACACAGTTTTCCCTGTGAAGGGATTGTCTGCTACGGTTAACCCTCTCTAAAGATGACTCACAATAGTATACCACAAGGGGACTTGGCTCCAGATTCAAGGTTTTGACACCTCTTCACTTTTAACCCAAACAAAGCAAGCAGATTAATCTGACACGCTAAGACAAAGTTTTGTTCCACCAAGGTCTGTGATATCAACTCCACGTGATCTATCAACCTCTCCAAGGAGAGAATGTATCAATCAATAAGAGAAGATGCACTAACCAATTTTGATTCACCAAAGCTCGTGATATCAACCCCACGTGATCTATCAACCTCTCCGGAGAGAGAATGTGTCGATCAATAAGAGAAGACTCACTAACTAAGTTGAATGTGAAACGCACTAAGTATCCTCCCTACCTACAAGGATTCTATCATCAAGAAGGATTTCGCTAGGAATCCAATCTCTCAAGAATCACAAATAGTGTTCATAGGGCCTAATTACTATGTGAGCACAGATGTATGTTCCGAAAGCAAATCTACCAAAAGCATCCAAAAAGTAGAAAGAGGAACACTTAACATTTAAAGCGAATATGAGATGAGTCCACAAGGTGGAACACTTAACACCTCACACAAGCTAAAAATGAGTCCACAACTTAGAAAACAAGTGAGTTCCTAAAAGCACAAAAGGGTTGCCAAGTGGAACATTTAACGCTTCTGTCCTGTTGACCCCTCCCCTTTATGGCGCTGAGATTGCAACCACGGGGCGGAAATGAGGGGCCGGTGGATTAGCGAGTCCAATAACTCAAGATAGCAATCAAGATCAATCACAAGTATTCTAAGACTACTTAATGAATCCTTAAGGGTTCACAACCTAGTATCAATTATGCAAGTGTGTAGAAATAGATCAAAAGCATGAAAAGATGCACACAAGCTTGACACATAAGAGATTTATTTTAAGTCCCAAATCAAAATATTATTAGATGAAGGAGAATACCTGGGATCCTTGCAATGTGCTTAGTAGATTTTATTTGATTTTTAGCAATTTTTGTTGAGTTTTTCCATGCAAGCAAGTGACGAACTCTCCAACAAGCAAACAAGCAAACAAGATATGCAAAATATATTCAACTTATGAAAATCATAGGGTTAGCTCTAAAAATCAATTATTATCAGTAATAATAACCAGAAATCAACCCAAATGACAACTCATATCATTCATTGAACCATGTAAAAAAATAAGTGCATACCCATCACAAAACTTTTTTTTTTTTTGCTGCATTTGACCTAGTCAACAAGATCTAATTTTTTTGATATGATTTTGACCACAAAAATAGAAATTCAGAATAGAGACCCCTACTAAAAAATAAAGAGCTTTCCAAAAATGCAAAAATTTTAGAAAAATCTCTTCATTTGTGCCCTAGAGACCCATTTTATCAAAATAGACCAGTTTTTATAAATTGACTATTTGAGCTATGATATCATGTCCAAATTTAAAACACAAAGAATGGACCCCCTGTAGAATTTAAAGAGCTTTCCGAAAATATAAAAATTTTCAAAAAATATGCTGATTTGTGTCAAATATTAATTTTTTCCATAATTTTAAGAAAAAATTATTAAAAATTCAAAACATCTCAGAAAATTTTAAATTTTTTACTGTAGCTTCCATGACATGTCATCAACTTGAAAAAAACATTTCAGACCAAAATTATAAGCCATTTGGGAGATAAAATTAAATCTTTGAAACTTTAGGGTTTTAGCTCCCAAAAAAAATCAAAACCAGCATGCAAAGGTGGGTTGCCCCACGGTGGGCGCCAGAAATGTGTGTGTGAAAATTGTACCTGATCTGTAAACACAACACTCAGTAAAACATTAGAGGTTAGTGATAATCAAAATCGTACAAAATTGAAAGCTATCTAACCAAGTGATTTACTACCTTCTAATAGGTGCGAGATTAATGTTCTCAGATTGTAATCGAGATCAGTGACCTAGACGACACCTAAATGAAGTATTTGAATGCAATTCTAGATATGGAATAAATGCAATTAATCTATATTTTTGATATTTTCTATGCAATAAGAATGATAAAAACTGATATGATATGAATGCTATTGAAAACTGATATGCTATGAATCTAACAATGATATGTAATATGAATGCAAAAATAAGATTGATCTCACAAAGATGTCAATTCGCAAGAGCTTTGATTCTTCAATTCCAATTCTCCAGCGTGATTGTGCAAAATATGAGATGATTTGTGAAGAGCTGAGCCTTTAATTTATAGAAATCCAGGGCTTTGGAGGTGCATGGGAAAAAGCCATAAATCACTCAAATAACTCAACTTGATTTTTGAGTTATTTTTAAATAAAAGATAATTAACTCACAAAAATATGCAAAAGCTAAGTTTTAACTCAAAATAGAGTTTAGCTTTAATTGATAATTGATAGTTGTTTGCTTTTATGATTGTGCATGTTTTATTTATGAATTAATTTAATAATAAAGTGATTTATTTCCAACTTAACTACTTTTAAAAAATAAAACAATTGATTTATGGGTTAATCAATTATTTAATCAAAATTTTATTAAAAACTATATTATTAAATAATGACAACTTGCTTTAATTAATTAAATAAGAATTTAATCAATTATTCATATGATATTCGATTTATTGTCAAAATTAAATAATACAATTAATAATAGATATAATTAAATTTAATTACATAATTAAGTGGCAAATATTAAATCTAATTAATTAAATATGAAAATATTCAATTAATCAAACTTTAGGATAAATGTGATTTATTGCCAAATAATTATAAAATTAAAGATAATTAAGATAATTAAAAATATTACTAGGAATATTCTCCAATGCAAAATTTAAGATAATCAATTAGATTTGATGATGTTTAGATGTGCCTTAGATTAGGACTTTGATGTCGATTTCATATGATTTGATGATATAGGAGGTTAATGAACTTATAGCCCATTTTTGGGGTATTACAATATGTAACTAATGGACCATAAGTACAATATAAGTAATATAGAACTAACATTTCATAAGTAATATAACTAATGTCATTATAAGTAATATAGAACTAACATGTCATAAGTAATATAACTAATGTCATTAGTAACCTAACTAATGTCTTAAGGGGATGTATTAAGGGTATCTTTAAATATTAAGTAATCTAATTGAATCATCATAAAAAAATAACAAGTTAATATGTAATTAATGAACCATAACTAATTTCCAAATAATATCATCCATTTAGCACATTCCCTTTAACAAACATAAAAGCATTTATATAACTACATATAAAAATCATTGAACCATCAAAGCATACATAAGAACATACATATAAAACAATATGTATAAAATCATATATAAAAGAATACATAACTATATATTAAAACCATTGAACCATCAAAACATATATAAAAGCATTGAACCATGTCAAAGTATATAATCAAAGCCTTATTAATAAATAAACAAAATATAATCCATCATATGTTTCAATATATCAACAAAGTATAGTCAATTTAATCTAGAGATGTCAAGTAGGTCCTAACACATGAAATATGTATGTAATTTACTTTTTAGACCAACTCAAGTGGTTCAAACCTCTCATGGATAACATGTAATATTTTCTCATGATCCTCACTATCTAGTCTCCACTTATGACGTCCATGTTGAGATTTAACTGGATGTAGACAAAGGGAGGTGGCAACTACTAGGTGGCTATATTGAAACACCATTTTGTCTACTTGGTAATAAAAAAAGTGAATACCATGTTGAATTACTTTGATTTTCTTGAAATATGTTCCCTCTAAAACAACTAAACCTACATGTCACAAATTTTAACAATATAAATTTAAATAAAACAATTTAAATTAAATATTTGTTAAAACTTTGAAATTTTATATTTTACAAAATGAACAATATATTGACATGTAAAGAATGAAAACCTATGGGGAACAACATTCCATCACTTTTTGCATGATCAATTAACTTCATTCTCTCTGTAGTATAGTGCAATAAATAGTAACTAACTCCTACATTTCCAAGATCAATAATCACTGCAAAGACATCTCCTGCACAACAAATTTATATACATGTGAGATCCTAAAATTGATTTAGGTCAATCTATAATCTATATATATACATGCAACTCAATGCCATATAATGTGAAACTTAATTTATTATACTTACCAATTTTGATCAATCCTGAAATATGGTCATAATTAGTAGAAATCAAAGGAACATCATCAAACTTTTCATCTTCATCTCTATCAAATATATCAGTAACAACTAGTGGCACCAGATTCCAGGCACCTATATATCCATCTTCCTGATTGATGCATTCCTCATAGTTGTCAACAATGCAGTGACAATAGAAGCATGAGTAGTCCCTAGTGTTCAATGTCCAATTGTGACAATTTGTACTCATAACTGAATGCAAGATCGTGTCTTTTCTATCCTCTTGTAACCATGCATAATTTTTCTATTCACGCCTGAACACATGCATATATAGTATGAATTTAATTTTATAAATTTGAATAAAGAATGTAAAATTCAAACAAGAATGATATATATATCACACATGCATAATTTAGAAACATGTGCATACATTTTATCTCCCAAAATTTTCTGTGGTACCACTTGAGTCATTCTTGATGATGTGCAATCCTCGTTTGATGCAAAATGTGTCCTCCATTCAACCACATCATGTGCATTTTTTATATGAACTCCCTTATAATTCATTTGATACTTTCATAAAGCACGTTTGATGCAAGCTCCAGCACCATCATGTTCACCTTTTCCATGTCCACTCTCAAAGAAACTCCAGGCATGTGGTATGTTTTTATTACGATGATATCTACATAGTGCATAAAATGGTCTGAATGATTTGAATTGTGCAACACATCCATCTGACCAAACATTATGTTTATCGATTTTTATGTGTCTTTCTTTCAAATTTGAAAAACAATATCTTGAAGAAGTGTTCTACATAATGAATGTTGTGAGACCTATCAAATAGTCATATTTATATTGCTTTGTTTTCCATGCTTTCAGTACTTATTTCATAGACATACTGGACTATTTGAGACACCTATGTATTTGAAGATCTGTTGAATCCTATACTATATGTTCGGTACCTGATTATGTGACTAGGGTACACTCTAGATACTTCACGTTTTGATTCAGTTACAATTACGATTATATTACATATGATGTTATCTGATGTTTTAAAACTATTGCGATGAAAAGCTGGTTTAAGAAACTGAAGTTATGCTTAGTTGATTGATTCACAGACATAGTTTTAAAACCATGCAGTATTGATATATTATGTTTATATCATGTTGATTGGACCTACTGACGTGTGCAATGAGTGTGCAGGATAAGTTGACCATGGATCTAAATGTAGGGATCCAATATTGGAACCTATGTTTATACCGTGCATACCAAGGTCCTCTTTATAAAAGAAATGTGGACCTCGTTGTATAGTCTTTTATTCATAAATGTGGTTTGCATGTGTGTAATTAAATTAGTTTATGTCTATGTGAATTAGCCATGTCATTTGTTTTAATAAATGTGCCAAATTTGGCAAATTGTGGCTTAAGTGTTGGCATGGTTAAGTATTTCTATTATTGATTGGGTCAAGGGCTTGACTAGGGTGTAGCCTTGGGGTGGAATCAACTAACCTTGGGTTGGGAAGTTTCTAGAAGTCAACCAAAACCAAAAATTCGTGCATAAACTTTAGGTGGGGTTTAGGAGGGTCATTTGGGCTCCCATAGGTTAACTGGGGTCAATTTTAGCTACCTAGGTTGATACCTTAAGGGTTAGGGGTCATTTTCAACCCATTAAAAGCTTTAAAACTCATTTATGACCCCTCTAAAGTCAAGGTTTTTATTTTGGTCGAGATTGAAGAGTTGTGAGGTTTTGGTTAACCTCTCTCTTATTCCCAAACTTGCATTCAACTCCATTTATGGTGAAGGAAGGCAAGTGGGAAGAAGGGAATGGAAGTTTCTTTCCCTCTTCTGATTTGCTCCTAGATTTTAAGAGGTTTGCCTATTTAGGAGAGACTTGGAGTAAGGTTTTAGTTGATCACCCACTCTCTAGATTTGGAGACCACTCTGTTGGAAAAAGCTTAGGAAGAAGACTAGTTGGAAGGAGTTTCCAGGTTTTTCATAATTTCAAAATTTACTTGGATCAAGGTAGGCCTTGTGCTATTTTTGTTATTTCTTGCATATGTTTGAGCTTGGAGCTCCATTAATGGAGTCCATGGCTTTTTATGGTTCATGTTGTAAAATTTATGTTTTGTAAAAATGTTGTTTTTACTTTGTGATTTCATTTTGGGATGGGTTTCTTCAAGGTTTACTCACCTTAGGGAAGGTGGAGTAACCTTGAAGGGGGTAGTAGGATGTAGACCCAGGATGTGTAGAGTCTCCCATGTGTGGAGGGATAAAACATGGGGTTCCACGATACCCATGATGCCAAACATGGCCTATGGGCACCTGGGGGGCATAAGAAGAGTTAGATCGTATATCTTGGAGATGGTCTTCCCAAGTCCATGTGTGGCTTGGGATATTTGTATCTTGTTCTAGCTTCTCCACCTGGTAGTCCACCTCTACCCCATTTTCAAGAAGGTCTATTGGAGGCCTTCCCCTTGTAAAGCCCAGTTGGGAATATCACTTTATTGTATTCATGTGTTGCTTGTTTTCTTTCATGCTATGGTTGTCTGTTTGTACCCCATTTCATTTGGATCTCCTAGCTCAAGGGTGGCCTTGAAAAGGCCTAGGTTGGGAGGTGAGCCTCCGTAGTCAACCATGCTTAAACAGGAACTCGGATGACGCAAGGCTTGTAAAAATTGTGGACTTAGAGAAAATCTCAATTCAAAACTTGTTGAAATTTTTTTCTTTTCAAATAGTTGTAAATTTAATTTCATGTGTAAGTTTTTAAAATGGAATCCAGGGATTCCCTGTAATTTTAAACGTTGGAGTTTTTGTAATATATTTGAGAAATTGGTGTATGGGAAACTCTAGAGTTTTGTTTGTATGGATTATTTTGGCACTTGTGTAAATAAAAGAAAAATAAATTTCATTTTATATATATGCAAGAGTTATTGAACTTAGAAAATTTTGCAAGAAAATTTTACATTATTGTGGAAATCAAATAGAGGTATGTTTGACAAGAGATTGATTTTTGTACCAATATTAATTTTTAAGGTGCACTTAAAAAAAAAAGTGTTAGTATTGCCCAGAATAGCATTCCACTAATTTGTCCATAACATATCTTGATTTCTTATTAAATAAATTAAGTAGATTTTATTTATGGATAAACAAATGAGACATTTATTTTAATTTTAAAATAATCTTTTTACACTTATAAATTTTATTTTATTTTCAAAAAAAAATGCTCAAAACTAAATTTTGTTTCCTTCAATGCGTTTAGCATTAATTATAATATGCACATGTGTATTTAAAAAATAAAAAAAATGCCTCTATCTATTTGGGGGTACAGGGTTTTGTTAAAGTCCACCAGTTAAAATAGATTTGATTAAATTAATATTATTCATGTCTATATATTATAATAGATAAATAAAACCTTTAATAAAATTTGTTTTAAAAAAATAAAATAAACAAACTATTTAAACTTTATGCACTGGGGGCACGTTCCAAATTTTTTTTTTATTAATTATTATGTGGGGTCGGACAGGCCGAAGCCCAAACTCAAACCCCACCCCTTTCGCGTGCTCGGCCCTGTGTGCGAGCAGCCACAAGGGATAGTAATAGAATGAATTTTTTTCTTTAATATATATATATATATAAGTTGCTTTTAATATTTTATATTAATGTTTAAAATTATTTAATCAAAGTTTTCATTTACTTATTATTAGTTGTGTAATTGAGAAGTCAGATTTGGTATTTAGATAATTAGATATTACATGTTTAAATATTAAATTTAAATAGATTTATTTTATTGTATTAGAATTATACTATAAGATAGTTGACAAGTTTATTTATTTAAATTTTTTTTTATTATAAATAAAGTTGTTTATTTTTTTCTATTTATTTATTTTTATGTTAAACATAATACAATGATATTTAATAATGAATTGAATACATGGATTTAAATATTATTTGTATATTCAAATTATTTATAGACATATTTTAAAAATGTCTTGGGTAATTTTTAAGAACTTCATTAAATGTTAGATTCGGGATATTATACTTGAGTATTAGTAATGGGTAAATCCTTAAATTTTTAACTTGGATATTTAACTTGAAAATTTAACTTAAATATTTATCTTGTATATTTATCTTGAAATTTTTATTCTTTTTAAATTGGTCCTTTTAATGAATAAAAATGATTAGTTTATTTAATCATTGACATATTTAAATTAGTTGTCACGGTAAAGGCAAAAGTTCATTTAATTTATTTTTGTATTAAATAATATAGTGTAAAAATTATTATGCTAAGACATGGTTAATTTCTAAATAAATGAAATCAATCTTATTAGATTAACTTGTTTTTAAGGAGTAGTTTATTTTATTAAAGATTTATTTAAGTAGTTTATATAAATATTCTATTCCGACCTTGATAGACTTGATGACCATATATCGTGCATGGTTGACTTTCGGTCAACATTAGTCAAACCTTGGACATAACCTTGGTTTGCATGCACAAACCCTTCCCTGATGTATTTTAACCCTTGTAGAACCTTGTCAGACATGTTTGGGCATAGTTGACTTTTTGGTCCTCTCAATCAAACCTTGGTCAAATGCCTCGGTATGCATGCCCAAGTATTCCAGGTTACATTTTTGTACCCTTTTAGCTTAGTTGTGCATATTTTGATGATGGTTGACTTTTGGTCAACTCTAGTTGACTTTTGGTTAACTTTTAGTCAACTATCTTGATTTGTGTGCTGATCAAAGCTAGTAGTCTAGGGAAGCCTGTAGCTTTTTTTAGAGCTGATTGATGAAGTTTGACTTTTGGTCAAACCTAGTCAACCTTTTTGATTGACCTTTGAACTTTAGTTAGACTCTCCTTTATTATCAGTTGTCTGTTTTATCTTTGCACCATTTTGCGTGCACATGGAGACTTGTGCCAGATAGTGTGCTCAACTTAGTTGTGTATGTCCGTATGTTGTAGTTAGTTAGTAGGTTTAAGAAAGAAAAAAATATGTAGTTGTGTTTTGCTCAACTTTTGGGCATGACAAATGTCATGCTCTTTATCATCACTTATATAAAAATGATATTCCTTCTTGATGAATCGTGTTTCAAATTATGTGATCTGAATACCGTCCAAATCTAATTGTGTGTGTCTATAACACATATGTACCATAATAGTAATCTTCTCTGAAAAATAGTATTATGATTGAACCACCTTTTGGTGAACAAAGGAATAGTTTTCTACAAAATCAATAACTGATAGAATAGTTCCAAGTGGGAAATTATCTCTCAGTGTTTGGAATTGTTGTGCTTGCCACTTTGCAAAAAAAGCATGATGAATGTAGGGTTGGATCAATTTTTTAAATTTGTCCATAAATGCTCAAACAGTTAATTCATCTTCAACATCTTCTAACCTTTTGAATTCTTTCCCAAATTTTGTTTCATTCTTTACATATTTGTAACTCTTGCAATTTACCATCTTTGTTACATCAATGTTTCCATTTTTCAAAGGAAAAAGAGTCAAATCAAAAAATATTTCACATATTCCTTTTATGCAATTTATTTGACCAATTGCACCATCTCTTTTGTCACATAAAATGGATGAGATGAACTCACTTCATCTACTAGGAGGATCGTATTCAAAACCATAAGTGTCTTCTACAAACTTTCAAAAAACCTGATAGTGGAGATCAAATTTAATATGATAACGACAACAAGTTTCAAACACTTTGTTTGTCTTGACATAATATGGCTTCAATATCTCAAACAATGTTTGCCTGATCTTTATATTAGGATTTTAGCTACAAAATTACACATACATTTCATGTTGCATTGTGTCCAACCAATGTTTTGTATGATGTTAATATTGATTAGCTACAATTCTATGTCTAATAACATCTCTACTATTTGATGAAGGACGAGTATTATCATTCTAAAATAATGTGACCAAATTCTTGATTCCCTCATCAATCCTATCAAAATGAGGATCTCTACACATGATTTCCCAATTACCTTCCAAGGTGCTATCATCCAAAAGAATTCTCCTCTTAACATATCATGATATTGTTTACCTACTAAAACCAATCCAAGATGAAACTGGAGATTTTTTTTTTCAGGGCATAACATTACCTATAATGGATGTCAACATAACTCTTCTTGTAATGGTCTAATATTTAGCTTGAGATCTCTTCCCTTCCTAGTTCAAACCTTTCCTAATATTTTCAATCATATTATTTTTCACGTCAACAACTTTTATCTTCTTTGATGTTGTGTCTATACCCAATAATTTTAATGCCTCTTCCAACTTTTTACTTATAAGTACAACTGAAAGAAATTGGGCTTGTTCAAGTGTTTCAAAATTATCAAATTTAGCCAATATTTCTCATGCTATCTTATTCATTGACCTCTTCTTAGCAAGACTTAAAGGTTGAACATTAGAAAATGATCTCAATTTCTCCACATCCATTGTAAGTAAATGATTTAAGTTTCTATAATTAATATGTCTCTTTACAATTTGAGCTAGATCTATAAGTTCATCCATACCAGTAGGAGCATGTGATCCTAACCCTTCTCCAACATCAATTTCTTGAGCTTCCATAGGGAGTGATCTTGACCTACCTTCAACGTGCATTTATTCAACTTGGCTTGACCCTCCTACTTGAGCTTCTCCTTCACCTTGACCATGTTGATTATGAGCTATATGTGTTAGAAATAGGGAATACTGAGAGGGGGGTGTGAATAAGTATTCTAAAAACTTTATCGTTTGCCCAATTATGGATATAATAGATTGTCTTTATACATGCATAACATAAGAAGCTAAACAACATGCATAATAATAAAGAGCTCATAACACATTATTTGTTCTCAAGGAAACCATGGCCAAGGAAAAACCCCGGTGGGGATGGTACCCACAAATATCCACTAATAAAAAGTATCTTGTTAAGGATGTTGACCGTGTTAGGAGTCTATTACAAGCATATAGTGTATCAGTCCTGATTAAGGGACTATAGGCCTTGTTAGAAGCCTCAACCCTGTTAGGAGTTGGTAGTACAAAATGTCATTACCAGCTGAGCCCACTGCCCAAACAAGTAATGTACAATATACACTGATTACAAAAGAGGTCAAGGTACATAACCTTATATTGCTTGCATCAATATCTCTTCGTTGATCTTTCACTGTCGCTATTACATATACATCATAGATCTCGCATATTACATTTTTCACAACTCTCTTTCTTACATTTTACAATTACATTTATACAAGTTATTAAGGCTAATAACTTTACTTGGTCGGCTTCCATATTAAAAAATAACTTTATCCAAGGGTAAACATCTAGGATGTCATCCCTTTATATTGTTAAGTCATTATTTTGATAAACAAAATAATCCCTTAACTCTTTACTAGTTTTGTCTTCATATTCTGTCTTGTCGGCTTCACACTATCTTCGGTAAAACTATCATAACTTCTTTCATACATGTCATACTGACTTACGCTCTGATATGGGTCATCATTAGTCACCATAGAGTCTATGTTCAAGTGCGCAAGCACTGAACTCACTCTAGTCAACATCACAAACAAAAACTATGTATGGGTACACTAGTAAAAATATTGTCTCATACTTAGACAAATTTGCAATGTGCTCTGTCATACTTGCTCTCTAACTTGTGCAATCTTCATGTGGATCATATATTTCCATAATGACGACATCTATGCAATCAACTCAGCCAAATTTCCAACAATCTCCCCCTTTGTCATTGGTGGCAACATATGAGAAAATTGGCTAAGTGTGCAACTCCAAAATCTCAAAATTGTGGCCATAGTATAACATATATATACTATCCTTATAACTCCTTAAAATCTTATCTCTAATACAATACTCCCCCTAAGAGTATCAATCTTTATCATATACTATCAATTTTCTGCTAAATATCTCTCCCCCTTTGACAACAATGACAAAATAACGGTAGGGAGGGCTACAAAATTGTATCAAAAAAAAGTTATAACTCAATTTATTTATTGCAAAGCCAGTAGGCTTGCAACACAATCTGCAAAATCTGTCTTCATGGTTTCTATCTCCTTTTCCCATGATTTCTTAATGGAATCTACCACATTGAGTAGTGCACTCAGTCCATAAGATGCTATTTGACATGTTTGGAGGTTTTCAAAGTTAAATTTCTGAAAAGATGTCTTAGTTGTAAGACAATCTTCCAACTACTCTTCAATAACACTTAACTTCATAGAAGCATGCTCTCTCAAAAGAGTATATCTTCTTAATTTCCTATCTTTCTCATCTTGTAGAATTTTGATTTCATCATACAGTTGCCTAACTTTCTTCTCAACATTACAGACCTTCACATTAGGGTTAGATAGAAGGTTTGTTTCATTTAGAATCTCTGCTTCCTTCAATTTTATCTTCTGATCTTCCTCAGCTATCAAAGTCTCTAATTTTGTACACTATATGTACAAAGATTTTCCTATTTCCAAATGTTTCCTAAAATCTTTGATATAGATATCAAGAGTATTGATATCATTGCTAATGTACTGATTGATGTTCAACACCGTTCTAGCCTCATAGTCTACTTGTGCTCTCACTTTTGCAATATCAGCTAGGTTAGTGAACTCATCATCAAAAGTGCTCATCACTTTCTTTGCTTTCTCCATAGGGTCTGCTTCTATAATCTGTGTGGTCACAATACTTTGTAACTTTTCAGTGAGGTCCTTCAGACATCCTTCTAGGCTTTTAAATTTCTTATTCTTCCCAATGATTTTGTTTAGAGATGTGATCAATTCCATCTGATCATCATCATCTACTTCTTTTCCCAAATCCTCAAACAAAGATCCAGTTTGCTTCTTCTTTCCAGTTTCAGGTGTAAGACTGATTTCTTCTATAGAGGGTATAGGTGCTTGTACTTCTGATACTTTGGGTTCTTCTACAATAAATTAGGTCTGTTCTACTTCTACAGTTCTATCCAGTTCATCAAGAGTCGAATTGTCAACAATGTTCTCTAGATTTTTTAATACATTATCATCAGTATCCAAGGTGATCCTTGTACCTTCAACATTCATAGATTCTTCTTCAATGTTTATAGCCAGTGGAGAGGGAATGTCCTCTTGTTCTGCTTCTTTTGCTTGCTTTGCTGCAACTGATGTCTCTCCAACAATTTTTTCCATAACTTTAATTATTGCTTGTTCAGTCTCTACATTCACTTGTTCATATTGTCCTGCCATGATCTGAATGGTTCTAATTTTTGTCCTTAAATGGGTGCTAAGGGGATTCAAAAAAATTTTAAGATGTTCATCATCTCTTACATCACATAGTTTCTTCACAAGATTCTCTCTGATAGATTTGTCTTCTTCTTGTTCTCTCATCTTCCTATTAACAAGTTTCTTCAATAAGTCATCAAGCATCTTTCCTTAAATAATGTCAAACTTCTTATTAGCCAAAATCAAATGCTTGACCACTGCATTTTCAAGATTAAATTTATCAGAATAGTCATAAAAGTCATAGTATTTATTCAATTTACTGAAGTCTCCATCTTTTATAATTTCTTCATTCACTCTCTCAACTCTAGGTTTCCATGCTTTCTTCTTGACAAAATTGTCATCATCTTTAATTTTTGCAATTTTCCTAGGTACTGGTGGCACCAAAGTTTTCTGCCTCTTACCAGGTCTAGTAGCAATTTCTTTCACTCTCTTGCTTGGTGTGGAGGAGGTAGATCTAGTAGGTTTTCTTACTACTTGTTCATTCTCAGGTTCCTCTACTTTCACCTTGACTGGTACTACACTAGATGATAAGGGAGGTACAGACAAAATATCTTTATGTCCAATATCTCTGATTGCTACTGTTGTATGCTTTGCCACTAAGAATTCTCTCTTTGTCATTCCTGTATCCTTCAATATTTTCTTAATAGTGCTCTCAACTCTTTTCTTAGACTATTTCTCCTCAAGTATAGCCTTTGCGGAGTTGAAATTTTCTTCAAAAGTTCCAAATCTGTTACTGTGAGTGTCATCCATGCACTTAAGTAGCCTGTTCACATATTCTTCTATCTCAATTTTAGATATTTCATAGCCAAGAGGGTCTATGAACTCAATTCTAGGTTCAACTGCTTCAATGTATGTAAAGTCAGTGTCAACCATAAAACATACTTCATTCTTATATTTCTCCACAAGAGACTATGGAATCCTTGATCTGCTAGAAACAATATTTTGAAATGTCTTAATAACAAGTACTGCACTCTCATTAACACTATCAATAACATGCTTTCTATATACTACATTAATCCTTTCCATTGTAGTGTGTCCATCATTCCAATCATTTCCTATGGTGTAAGGAAATCTCCTCAAAAGATGAAAAAACATGTAAGTGATCAAAGATGAAAATCTAAATTGTGCATACTTTGTCTTCTTAATCTTCGCCAAGTTCTCAAACAATTAAATTCACAAAATTTCACACATATCAACTGGCACTTTGTCAACACACATCAAATAAGCTATGTGTACCATTCCAACTAGCATGTCATCCTCTCTTGAATTTGCACAAAACTTAGTTTTTAGGATTTTGCATAAGTATCTAACATCATGTTGTTGGATCTTACTAATTACAATTCCTCTACCATTATAGGATGAATTAGTGTTATCAATGACTATTTTTCTCCTGTTCTTCTCATTTAAAGGAATAGCTCTAGATTTAGACAATCCAGTGACTTCATGAATCAAATCAGTTGTAATGTCTATCACTCTATCTTCTAGCCAAAACTTCCCATTATGAATTCTGCTAAGGATTATCTTAGTGCATTCTTCATTATCAAACTCATATTGCAATGCATACTTAACAATCTCATTGTCTTTCAAATGATCATATCCTTCTTTCAATGACATGTCCTGGTTGTAGATCTTCTCATACTCATTTGTAAAATCACTATCACTAATGGTTTCTAACTTGCATCCAAGATAACTTCTTACATTCTCTAAATGCAAAACTTCGTTCGGTACTGATGATAAAGCTAACTTAGGGTCTTCTTCCACGGGTTCTACTGGTTCCCTCTTCATTCTAGGTCTATTTTTATCTCTGACATTGTGAATTAAAGATACATCCATGGTTACTTCAAATTCCTTTTACCAAATCATAGATCTGTCAAGTAAAATACCTCGATTTCACGATTTTAGGGCTTGCGTAGATTCGGCTCTCAAATCCTTCACCAAATCATTGCAAAAAGATTCCAATCACTGCTCTTTGATCTCCTTAACACTTGTATTCATGTTTATGATCAAATAACACTAATCATAACCTTTTATTACTTCAATCTCACTTAGGTCTGACATGGCATTCAATTCTTTTGCCACTTCTTTCCAAAAAGTTGTTTCTGCTATCCTGCAAAACTTAAAACTTCTTGCGATCTCGCAAAACATAATATTTTTCTTTGCGCTCTTAACCATGGCATTAGAATATCATAAACTACCTTCTATTAATTTTACAAGACTCAATTCATCATAAATCTACTTCTACACTAATCTAAGTTCCTAATCTACTATAATTTTCATAAATTAAGTGCTTTGAGATAGGTTAGGTAAGGATTCATTCTTACCACTTGATACTTCACCTTTCTGATTACCTTCAATGTTGAATATGTCTCCTTGATTTTTTCTTTTAACAAAATTCATTTCATCTGTATTGCTACAGCAACCTTTCTGTCTATTACTTGCATCTTCATTTCTTCTTTCATGATTTCTAGGGTTAGGGTTAGGATGAAAAACTCCATTGTTCATTCTGCAAAACCTTGTTGTATGTCCAATCTTGTTGCATATCTGACAAACAATTCCATTGCTTCCATATCTTGGTCCAAGTGGATTAATCTATGATCTGCAATTTCTAGAAATGTGTCCAACCTTGTTGCATCTATAACATACTACTTCATTTCTTTTGTTCATATCTTCAGTAGGTTTCTTATTTTCATTGTTAGTATTCCTAAACATTCTACTATTATTATTATTCTCAATAAATTTAGGTTTCCTACATTCAATAGCTCTATGTCCAAACCCATGATAGTTATAACAATAACCATTAAGAGGTTTAAATTGCTTACCTGTGCAATCTATCTTCATATGTCCAATAGTATTACAAGCAAAACATCTACCTTTGAATTCTCTTTGCATACCTTTGGATGATTCCTCTTGCTTTGATGATTCTTCTTCTTTAGGTGTATCTTCAGATTTGTTGATCTCATTAGACTTCTTCTCATCTAAGCTTTCAGATACCTTCAGATCTGGTTCCTTGCTTTCATCATTTTCTTTAAGAGTGTTGAATCCAAGACCAGTCTTATCATAGAATAGTTTCTAAAAAGATGTTGGTTTATCAATCTTCTTACTAGTTGAATATAGCCTTTCAAGTTGTTGCTTTGATTGAGTCAGTTCGCCTTTCACAATCTTGTTGTATTTCTCAAGTTCAACATACTACAAATTGACTTTCTCAAGTTCAGATGTTACATTTCCAAGTTTAGATTTCAGTCCTTCATTTCTAGTTTTTAGACTTTCATTATTAGATTTCAGATTCGCTTCATTCTTTCCATTTCCATCTTTCAAACTAAGCTTCAAATTTTCTATCTTCAATTCATGCTAAAGGATCTCATTTTCTTTTTCTAAATTGTCATCACAATCTTCAATAAAAACTTTAGATTCTTTTTCAGATCTCAGATCTCCCAGTTTGTTTTTCAGTTTCTCAATGAGGTTATTTGCATCATCATATTTTCCTTTCAAAGTGTCTTTTTCACTAGTAAGCATATCAATCTATTCAAGAGCTTCTTGAAGATTCTTCTATAGTTGATCCATATCCATAGAGATCTTACTCAAGCTACTAGGCTTTCCTTGAATGATTATTTTCTGAGTAACTAAGCTCTGATACCAATTGTTAGAAATAGGGAATACTGAGAGGGGGGGGGTGAATCAGTATTCTACAAACTTTATCTTTTTTCCAATTATGGATATAACAAATTTTTTTTATACATGCATAACATAAGAAGCTAAACAACATGCATAACAATAAAGAACTCATAACACATTATTCATTCTCGAGGAAATCCTGGCCAAGGGAAAACCCCAATGGGGATGGTACCCACAAAGATCCACTAATCAAAAGTATCTTGTTAAGGATGTTGACCCTATTAGGAGTCTATTACAAGCTTATAGTGTATCAGTCCTGATTAAGGGACTATAGGCCTTGTTAGAAGCCTCAACCCTATTAGGAGTTGGTAGTACAAAATGTGATTACCAGCTGAGCCCACTGCCCAAACAAGTAATGTACAATATAAACTGATTACAAAAGAGGTCAAGGTACATAACCTTATACTGCTTGCATCAATATCTCTTCACTGATCTTTTACTATCGCTATTACATATACATCATAGATCTCACATATTACATTTTTCACAACTCTCTTTCTTACACTTTACAATTACATTTATACAAGTTATTAAGGCTAATAACTTTACTTGGTCAGCTACCATATTACAAAATAACTTTATCCAAGGGTAAACATCTAGGATGTCATCCCTTTATATTGTTAAGTCATTATTTTGATAAACAAAATAATCCTTTAACTCTTTACTAGTTTTATCTTCATATTATGTCCTGTCAGCTTCACACTGTCTTCAGTAAAACTATCATAACTTCTTATGTACATGCCGTACTAACTTGTGCTTTGAGATGGGTCATCATTAGTCACCATAGAGTCTATGTTCAAGTGCACAAGCATTGAACTCACTCCAATCAATGTTGCAAAAAAAAAATTGTGTCCAGATACACTGGTAAAAATACTGTCTCATACTTAGACAAATTTGCAATGCACTCTATCATACTGGCTCTCTGACTTGTGTGATCTTCATGTGGATCATATGTTGCCATAATGACAATATCTATGCAATCAACTCAACCAAATTGCCAATAATATGCACAAAAATGAATCAAATTAGATAAGAATAGAGCATAGGTCCATAAAATTTGGGCACGTAAAATTAGAGATCTAGGTCCATACCTTCTTTAATTTTATAATAATATGTCAATGCAGCTTTACAATTTATTTATTTAGTACTAGGTGACCTTTTTCTTGCAGATTTACTTTGTCTTCCCTTCTTGTTCCCAATTTCTTCTCTCCAAAAAAATTTCTTCTAAAAATTTGGCAATAGTAATTCTCCTCTTCAAAAAAATGTCTTAGAAAAAATCACCTTACAAGTAATTCTCCTGTCTAGATAATCATCTTTAATAAAAACACCAATAGAAATTCGCCTCCAAAAAAATGTCTTTCAAAAAATTAGAGCAATAGTAAAAAATTTGAATTAAGTTGATTGCAATTGTGTGAAAAATGAAAAAAACATTTTCTTTTATACCATGTACAAAAATAAAAAAACATAATTAGTCGACCTAGTTTGGGTGAACTAGGTCGGGTAAAAGTTTGGTGGGGCTTGTTCATGCCAAAAATTTCCCAAGGGGTCTTCATGCAAAGGCCCCTTTGTGTGAAGCCTTTGGATCCCTTCATATGAAGGGGATCTTGGTATAAAGATCCCAAACTTGAAGGTTTTATCGGGGGAAAAAAAACTACAAAACAATGGCCTTTCAAGGTCTAAAAAAAAGACCAAACAAGATGATCTTCTTAAATGAAAAAATGTCACATGATGCTACT